>JBBUKS010484678.1:0-36804 GCA_038050645.1 Hedychium gardnerianum
AGAGAAAGAACAGAAGAATTAAAAAAAATTTGATTTTTGCCACGTCAGGTGTCCACGTTGACTGTCGCCCACGATCGCTCACTTAGGGGTGTGCAGGATATCAAATCTGATAAAATATAATTGTTATAATATATTCAAAAACATATTTAAGAATTTTATAATTATTAGAATATAAATTTAATAGATTAATATTCACATTATAATAATTACGAAATTATAATTACTGTAATTTATATTTATTCATCCAATATTCACATTATAATAACTATTAAATTATAATTATTATAATTCAACATATTTTATTTAATAACATTCATATTATAATAATTATAAATTTTAACTGTTACAATATGATTTTTTTGATGCGATCCACAGTGACAGAGTCAAGATTATAAATATGTGTAGACTAAAAAAATTCACTAAAAAAAACACCCGAGCTATAACAAAATTTGATTATATTAATAAATATTTCATTATTTATTTTTTTATTTTTATACTTCTCACCCTTAGCGATCAAATGATAAAAGATAATATCGAATTATATACTAGAGGGTATCCATATTATTTTTACAATAGGAGCTGGGGGTGGGATCCCTTTGATTAAAAATAAAAAAAAGGAGCGTATAAATATATTCCCTTTGATTGATTCAGATAAAAATAGGTATAATTATGATATTTTTATAAAAATATATGATCAATTATATTATATAAATATTTTAGGTTCTAGGCGCTTTGATATTTTTATAAAATTATATGATCGTATAAAAAATATTTTAGGTCGATGGTGCGGTGTTTAACCCAGTTCAGATCACCTTCAGCTCCTCCTATTCGGTCCCTCGCCTGTTCTAATCCCTTTCCCCACTCGTCGGCGCCGCTCTAAGGCCGATCCTGCTTGGCCCGTCATCCCTAGCACTCCACCGGACGATTCTGCCGGCGTAGCCTGCCGCCGCGGCCGCCCCTCGCTCGCTCACATCAGGATTGGCGCAAAAAAGACGCGCTTCGGCTGGTCGGAGTCCGTCGCCGCCGTGGATAGGAATTAGGGATTTTTTTTTCTTTGTGACTTCTAGGTTAGCCGGCGTTTTTCTGCTGGGGAGAAGACGGAAGCGCATTAGGGTTTGAGCGCTCGCCGCCATGGCTCCCGGGCGTAAAAAGGGCTCGAACCGAGTTAAGGCGGTGGGTCAGCTCAAGCTGGGGGATCTTGTGCTCGCCAAGGTGAAAGGCTACCCTGCTTGGCCTGCCAAGGTTAGTTCGTTTTTTCATCCTGAAAAGTTCGAATTGTTTTTATCCTTCTGAGGCTAGGAGCCTCTTATCACATGTTTTTTACCTACAAAATGTCTTGCTTGGAACCTGAATTTTTTTGGAGCAACGCAACTATGAGCTATTCGCCCAAGTTAGTGTTGGGATTTTGCTAATCTTTTTTATTAGGACTTCTATGCTTCTCTCTTTCTTTGCTTTGGTTTATGGTTGCTTAATATCTTCATAATTTTGCCTTCAGTGATGTCTAGATTTCACTATGCTCATCAAAACCTTTGTTTCACTTTGAAAATTTAATAGTTGAAATGTTGCTATTTATTTTATTCTTTTACCTATAAAGAGATGTTTAAGTATCTTTTGCTCTTCAGATTCCTCGATTCCTTTTTCTAGTTATTGGAACCTTTGCTTCGTTTTATAGATCTACTTGTTTTTAAAGTTCTTCATTTTAAAATTCTTCTGGTTAAAGAGTAACTTTTGTCTATCTCGCAAGAGGTTTACTGATCCATATGTTTAAGGAAACCTATGTATCATCCTTTCTTCATGCGGTTTAACCTCAACTTAAATATATGCTACTTCTTTTCAGATAAGCAAGCCAGAAGACTTTGAGCGACCACCAGATCCTAGGAAATATTTCGTTCAGTTTTTTGGGACTAATGAAATGTAAGTTTGCTAGATTTCTTGCTCAGGCTCTCAACTATGTGTTACTCTGTTTGATTTGTTCCGCATTCTTCTTGATTGTCACATTTGGTTGTGATATTAATTGGGTATAGACCGTTGTTTATGGGATCTAAACGAACAAGAGCTGCATTTTCTGGTGTTTGAGAACTCAGTGTTGTTTTGGTATTTTTTATCGATGAGTGAGGATTTGGCTAATTGGAACACAGTCATCCCTTTGGATCTGCGATTGAATGAATCTGTTGAGTAATTTGATTCATTCCTTTGAAAGAACATAAATTACCACACAACTATGGAAAAACACTCGACAACATGTTGCACAAACTATTTTGAACTATGGAGAAACTTATTTTCTTGTCTTGCACCAACATTAAGCCTTTAGATTTCTGTAGTCAACATGTATTGTTCATTTGAGACGAATCCGGCTAAACAAATAAAAGAAGATGAATTGTTTTAGAATCAGCCAGATCTCTGTAGCTACATATTTTTCTTTTTATTTAAACTTGAAAAATAGCCAAACGTCCAATTTGACTATTATGCAAGTGAAAGAAAATAAAGTAACTATGATTCTGACTAAGGTACCATGCACTTGATTGGAGTTCTCTCAAATATGTCTTGTAGACTATTAATTTTTCTTCATATTGTTGTACGGTAGGACATACTCCACTGATTTGATTTACTACAGGAATCTAAATAGCCCATTTGGATTTTGAAAATAGAGTAGGAATGATGGAGATATAATAAGAGGCGAAATGATTTGAAAATGCAGGACTGGAGGGGCATAACTTGGTAAAGTTGAACTAATTTGTTTAAATTATAACCATTTACATTTGAGTCAAAATGGCTGATGGAGAACAAGTCAACAGGGGGAAAGATATGCAACTGGGGAAGTCCCTTGTTGCTCCATTCTCTATTTTATTTGAGTTGCAGTTTACATGCCTGATGCCTTTGTTACATTCCAGAATGTTTGGAGATCTTGGATTCTTTTCATTAGGCATGCAATTTTTCTTCTTAATATATTTTGCTTAGTTTTATTGAAACTTGATGTTGGTAACCTTTCTTGAAGTCATATTAGGTATGTTTATATGGTGATTTTTTGTGCAGTCTCTGAATTTATATGGTTGATGCAATCTGCCATTACCATCATTGTTCACCATTAAGTTATACTTTTTGCAGTGCCTTTGTAGTCCCAGCTGACATACAGGTATTTACGGATGAATCAAAGAGTAAGTTGATAGCCCGTTGCCTGGGCAAAACAGTCAAACACTTTGCTAGTGCTGTTGAGGAAATTTGTGAGGCTTTTGAAGAATTGAACAAGAAGCAATCAGTAGAATCTGTTGCATCTCCTTCAAATAGTGATTTGGAAGATATCAAACATCCAGTGGGACATAGTGGGACGTCTCATTTGAAGGATCTTGAGAAAAAGGTCGAGAATAATGCAAGTGGTGAGCCACTAGGTGTTAATGTTGATTCGAGGAGCCAAGAGGCAAGCATCTCTTTGGATCCATTTTCGACTAATTTAAATGGCAGTGAATCTCTCTTGAAAAGGAAAAAAAGCTCAATTAATGATGGTCAGATTGCAAAAAAAAAGAAACCTGTAGTTTCCAAGTTGGATTTATACCCTTCTTCACACAAGGAGAAAGCGGTGATCACTAGTCCTGATGATAATAAGGACACTAATATTGAGATATTATCTGAATTGGAAATTGGAGAGCCACTTCCTAAAGTTTCTGCTGCTAGGGGACTTCAGGATTGCAATGATTCCAAAAGTGAAAGCGAACATCATGGGAAAGATGTAAGCCATGCTCTTCAAGAAAATGATGGTATTGTTGCTATGAAAAAGAAAGTTTTAGTTTCAAAATCATCTTTTTTTGCTTCTGGCAAGAAGAATAAATCAACGAGTGCTAGTCCAGATGAAATCAAGAACACTGATATACCAATGCTATCTAAAATGGAACCAAAAGGTTTTAATCTTGGCAAACTTGATAATTCTAGTGATCTGAAAGATGCTTGTAAAAGTCTGAAGGTTCAAGAAGCTCGTGCTCAGGTTGTAATGAGGAGAAAAGTTTTAGTTTCCAAATCATCTTCCTCTGCTTCTTCCAGCAAGGATAAATTAATGAGTATCAATCCTGATGATATAAATAATGAGGACATGATAATGTCGCCTAAAATGGAAACTGATGATCTGTCTCCGAAAGGCTCAGCAGGGGGATTTCAAGATCACAGTGATTCCAAGGGTGAAAATGATAATGAAGAGGGAGATGCAAGTAATGCTAAGGTCCAGGAAGTTGATCATCAAACAACAAAAGTGCTTACTGAGCCGAAACAAAGTGCGGACGCTTCAGGAATAAAATCAAGTGTGGCTTTACGAAAGCAGTTGAAGGGTTCTTATGGAAAGGGAAACAAGCTGTCTGGAGGAAAAAACACAAAGGTTACCTCACATGACTCTAACAGAGAATCATCTCGAAATATTGCTTCAGGTAGTGATTCCAAAACTGGTAAGCTGCCAAAGAGCTTGAAAAAATTGAAGGAAAATTCTCTTCAAAAAGGAAAAATGCATAATGATCCTAGCTGTACCAATGACCATTCAGTGCCTTCTAGTGATGTTGAGAAGAATTTCAAGGGCAGAAGTAAAAAGCACAAGTTCGAGGGAAGCAATGATTCAGGCCCAGCTAAGAGAGTAAAATTTGTCAAAGAGGACAAGCATAAGAAATCAATGCAGGGTGACTTATCCCTAAGTGAGAAGACAAAGAAATCAAGGAACTCTATACTGATTGAAAATCAGTTTATATCACCTACAAATAATGATGCTCATCTTCCAACAGTTAAACATGCTGAGGACATGGATGCAGGTGCAAGTTCTGCTGTTCAAATTACTAAAAGTTCAGTTCAAACAGATTCTAAACTTGTGAAAAAGCAGGATAGGCCCTTGAGTACACATATCCGATACAAACGAAGATCATGTAGATTTGATGATGATGATGAGGTGGAAGAGATTAAGACACCAATTCATAAAACATCATCTGGGAACTTGGTTTTATCAGATTCAGGCACTTCAGTTTCTGAGCAGAAATGTCACCCTGTGATAGAGAGTAACAAGGATTCTCCAACCAATAAAGATACAACTGAGAAGGCTGGTTTAACTAGTGATCAGAAGTCTTCAGATGACATAACCTTGCCCATCAATATAACTGAAAATAATGAGAGAAAAGCTGAAAAATCTCAAAGCCCTCAGACATATCAGAGTCCGACAAAGCGAGAATATCAGAAATGTTCTTTTGGTGATTCTAGAACTTCTATGCTTTCACCTAAGGCTTCTGCTTCCCTTGATGAGGCATCAAAATTGACAGATCAAACATCTGTTAAGTCCCATGTAAAAGCCTTTGAATCTTCAGGGAGAAAATCTCAAATCACACCCTCAAAACTCTCAAAAAGCAAATCTGAGAGCTTAAACTTATCTACTAATCAATCTGTGCCTGAGAAAAACAAGGCATTGAATAAATCCATCAATATGAAGGCAACTTCCAAATCTAATTCACACAATACTGTGCTCACTGAAAACAAACATGAAAAGAGATTTTCCTCTGAACGGAACTCCGGAAAGGATGCTTTAATAGAGAAAAGGTACTACTTGGTTTTTCAGGTATTAGTTTAGATCTTATCATGATTTAATTATTTGCTGATCGCTTTCATCAAATACAGATCAGGAATGGCTAAAGAAGAAAAACTGATAACTGTAAGCGAGTCTTCATTTTCTGATACCAATAAATCAATGAAACACCTTATTGCAGTTGCTCAGGCTAAAAGGAAAGAAACACAATCACAATCACGATATGTACACCCAGAAAATCCTAATTCTGTTATAGTATCAACTCCAAATTTAATCCATGGAATGAGTCCAAGTCCTCCTGCATTGATTTCCTTCACATCAGCAAACTTGTCTAACAAGGATATGAAAGGAGCCTATGCTGCTATGCCTTCTGATTCTCCATATGCAGTTCCTCATGAGTCTTCTTTAACAAATAAAGTCGATCATGAAGAATATGAGCACAGGATAAGTCCTGAATACAGGCCTGCTGGGGGTTCGCTAAGTGGTGGCACAGAAGCTGCTGTTGCCCGTGATGCTTTAGAGGGTATGGTTGAAACCCTTTCAAGGACAAAAGATAGTATTGGGCGTGCAACTCGTCTTGCAATTGACTGTGCTAAATATGGTATCGCTGGTGAGGTAAAATTACCCACATAACTATGACATGCTTTCAAGTTCTTGCTGTTTTCATGATTTAGCAAAATTCTAAAATTTTCTTTTAACTCTTATATTTAGTATTGGTTTGGGAAAATATGCTAGTGTGTAATAGTTCATGTGATATATCTTTTCTTCCCCCTTGCAGGTTGTAGAACTACTTATCCAAAAGTTGGAGAGTGAACCTAGCTTTCACCGTAGAGTTGATCTTTTATTCCTTGTTGACTCCATCACTCAGTGTTCTCATACACACAAAGGTGTGCTTACATATAACTCATCTTTGTTGTTGTATAGGGAGATTTGGCAAATTCACAGTAATCATTTGTGCCATTCCTTCCGTTATTTGAGGTTGTTGGTCAAATAAATACAGCATTGTTTCATCTCTTATTATGACCACAACATGTTTCAAACAATTTGACCATGCTCTTTGTTATGTGATATGACTTCTTTTCCTTGTGTATTCTGGACTTGCACTCATCCAAAATTGATTTTGTCAGTGATGGTTTGATAACTTATAGGGATTGCGGGGTCGTCATATATTCCTGCTGTTCAGGAAGCATTACCACGGTTACTGAGTGCTGCTGCTCCAGCAGGGGCTAGTGCTCGCGAGAACCGCCGCCAGTGTCTTAAGGTGATTATGCTACCTTAGTCACTATCTGTCAATTTTTATCTTTTTCCAAGAATTAAATTTTCTGTTCAGGTACTGAGGTTATGGCTTGAGAGGAAAATTATGCCAGACTCTCTCCTTCGGCGCTATATTGATGACATTGAGATTCCCAATGATGACTTAAGTGCTGGGATTTTTCTAAAACGTCCTTCTCGAGCTGAGAGGTCTGTGGATGATCCTATTAGAGAAATGGAAGGCATGCAAGTTGATGAATATGGAAGGTATTTTGTCTATTGTACTTTATTATTCCATATTGGTTTGTAGGCACTTTATGCCATTATTCATATTGGTTTCATAGGCATTGCATGCCTTTTGTTTTCTTCTGAGCAATATGCGCTTCATTGATATCCTATGGTTTTGGTGTTTATCATTCATTTAAATCGCTCTTTTTCAAATGTCAAATTAGAACTGAATTTCTGGAATGCGTACTAGCATACTGGACACTCAATTTCGTATATGTGATTTTTGTAATTCAATCAATTTTATCTCGTTTTGGTAAAAAAACTGAATTATGTTGATTGAATTGTCATTCGTCAAAGTTCTTGCAGTTCAATATTTATGAGCAAGGTGATGCAACATGTGCAAAGCATAACTTGAACCATTTTGCTTTCTTGTCTTTCCTTTATATACCTAAAAAGTAAGCAAGCATCACATTGATGTTTTTTTTAAATATCTGGTTTATATCTTCTCAATCTCTACCCATATGCTCAGTATGCTCTTTTTAGCTCATTTATTCCCTTTATTACTGGATTGTTCTTTGTTGTTTGATAACATATGATGTAAATCCTTGTTTGCTTATGATAGTTAACATATAATGCATTATTCTTTGCTCTCTAAGCAATTCTACTCATGGCTGTTAAATTTTTATTTTGGAATCACTACTACTGATTAATGATTCCATTAAAAAAATACTAGTATTAGATGAACTCCTAAACCAACTTTAACTTCAACAAGATAGCGTTCTTACATGCAAAATTCACTTTGGAAGTGGTTTATATATAATATTTTCAATTTAATATTAGAACCTATATGCATGAAAGTCACAGTTCTCTAATGGTCACACCGACGGTCCAAAGCTAGAGAATCTCTGGAGTCATTTCTTAAGGTTTTTGCTGCCGTATAATATGAGGAAAACCCACTGATACCTGAGGGATTATAACTTCATATTGAAGGCAATATCCATAGCTCGTTTTGAAAATAACGTCTTGATGTAATAGTAGCCTAAAGTAAGCTGGCTTTGACTAAGTCATGGTTGAACCACAATACTATCAAACTTGAAAAATCAAAGACTAACTTATATTAGTTACAGATAACTTATTATCATTTTACAACAAACTTTCTTGTTAACTATTTTTGGTGGAACAATCATTTGGTATTTGCTAAGTTGTAATCCTCCTTTGATCTTTTTCTCCTCAAGATGTTATGTACTTTTTTGAATTTCATCTACATTTTGTCCCTTGGAGATCGACTGAGATGAATATATTATATGGTCGGTTAATCCTCTTTGCTGGTCCACTTGCATCATTGATAGTCCAAGGCAACTCGTAGTTAAATGGTGTATCATTAATGCTGCCTTTTCTGCCTGTATCGACACATGTTTTTAAAATTCAGAGTGATGGTGTTTAGATTCAATGATTGTAATTTGTAATCTACTAACCCTATATACATTTGTTAAGCATGTTATCGTCTTACAACCTAAACAAACTGTTTTTTGCCTTTGAAGACCAACTGAGGCTGTCTGTTTTATGTGAATCGATTCTCTTCAATCTATGTTTCAATTGGTGGTGCACAATCATGTTTATATTTAAGCTATGCCTTTTTTTTTGTTCTTGACATTCATGTAACTGATCTTCAGTATATTTGGCTTTTTCTTGCAGCAATGCTACATTTCAGTTGCCCGGGTTATTGTCATGCCATGTTTTTGAAGATGAGGAGGATACTTCTGTCAACATTTTCAGAGATTCTGGGATTAAAATGTCTGTTGCAACTGCTAGTAAATTAGAAGATTTACATAATGGTGCAGTTAGTCCTAATGACCGACACCATCACATACTAAAGGATGTCGATGGAGAACTAGAAATGGAAGATGTCATTTTGTCCAAAGAAGAGAAAGGCATAACTAGAAACAATTTTCAAAACAATGAATTGCAACGTTGTGATTCTAACAAATCATTTGATCCAACATTTGCTAATTTGACTGAGCTGCCCCCTCTGCCTGCTATCCCTCCACCTCCTGTGGATTCTCCCCCACTGCCACCATCTCCTCCGCCTTTGCCTCCTTCACCCCCACCATCTCCTCCACCTCTACCTTCACCATCTCTACCACCACCTCCGCCCCCGCCCCCACCCCCACCGCCTCCACCATCACATCTTCCACTGTCTGGACAATTGTGTGCACCTTCTGTCTCACTTCCACCTGCCCCTTCATCTTCATCACCATCCTTTTTTTATCCCCCAATGCAGGAAGAATTCAGAGCAGCAAATGTATGGCTCTCTTGTGAATTTGCCTACAATGTATTATTTTTACTACATGTTTGACTTTTAGAATCTCTGTGCAGTGCAACCAGGTGGTCCATCTTCCTAACAATAGTATGATGCAAGGGCAGGAAGCTGCTTTAGGCAATGAAGTGGTTTTGCAGCAGCGGCCAAACTTTATGGCAAATGGAATGAGCAACACACAATCAATGAATAGTTACAGTTCCTCTAGACCCTTTGAATATGGACAAAATGAATCGTACTTAGCTCCTCAGGCTTCTCATCATATTCACCATTTTCAACAAGGAAATACACCCTTTCACCAAAGACCTTATCCTTCACTTCCTCCTTATGCTCCTACAGCTGGACAAACTGCTGGCCATTTTTCACATGCTACTCCAATGAGTCAACAACCGGTGCAGCAGCAGTACAATCCTTATCCATTGCCATCTGTTTCTAATAGTCACAGACAATATTTGGCTGACGAACAGAGGAGAGTGCACGCTAGTGGTTTTAGTCCAGATAATCAGCATTCTGCTTGGGTATCTACTGCAAGGCCATCATGTTCAGGGGCATCTATTGTACAGGATGGTATGCGGTTGTGTGTTTTTCTTCATGAAGATCCTTATTTTTACTTTGCACTGAAATAAAATGAAATTGGGATTTTGGAATATGATTATTATTTTATTTCCTCCTTTTGAACAGGCTTTCCAAGGTCTAACATAGAAATGCCACCTCCTAACTCTATGGGATTGCAGCTTCCACTGCACAATTCTGTGCCTTCTGCAGGTTCAGTTTATGATTCTCTTAAGTTGGTTGAAGAATGTCTTCTACATCTCAAGATATCTGTTGACTGCATTTTGATTGATTGATGCTTTTTTTTTTTGTCCTTCCAGGGCATAATTTTCCCCAGGTGTTGCCAGGCAGGCCAGATATTTCAGGTCTTAATTGTTGGAGACCGGGTTAGAGTCAGTTCTATCGACACATTTGAATATGGTATTCTTTAGTTCTTATTATTTCTTAAGTTTGTAGAATGATTTAAATTTTGTTTTTGTTTTACTAAATAATATTCTAATTTGGAATGTTTTTGCACTGTGTTCCAGATTTATTCTATGATGTCTGGGAGCTGGAGATTGAGAGCTTCTAATATCATAATAACGTATCAGTCTTCATCTTTCTTGTTGCAATTGATCTTAGAAACAAAGATACCATCAGAGAATCAGAGGCAGTGATACTCTGGTTTATTCTTTTGGCTGGACTATGTACATTCTAATTGTCTTAGCAACTGGATCCAAAATACTGACTCCGTGAATGTAAGCTCACTCTGTATAGGAAATCTCAGTGAAAATGCAACTTCTGTTGTTATACTGATTTTACCTGGTGTTTGGCCTTCATTTTGGTGTACATGGTTGTGATAAACCTGCCTTTTTAAATTCATTATCCATATTCCACTATTGAAGGTTGAAATCAAAGTCAATTATCTTAGGATTTTCACATGAGCAGAGATCTGGCATCAAAGATGTGGTGCCATCAAGCTTGTGTCTTTTATTTACTTAATTTGCTATAGATGTTGCAAGCACATTTTTTCTCTGTCAAGTTTTTAAAAGGCACATGCAGGCTAAAATTAGTTGAATGAGGTTATTAAAGAATATGGAATTAACATACCCCATTGAGGTACAATTTAACAAATGTTTAGTAATTCATAATTAAATATATTGCTCACATAATAAACAGCAAAATTCAAATTCAATTTAACACTTGCCAGCAGGCAAAACTCATATTGCTTATGCAAATGTATGTTACACTTACCAAGAGGCTTAACACAATCCATATACATAATTGTTCTGGCTCTTCACTTTGATCATATAATCTAGATCTTCTCAACTGCAATAACTCGTAGCTTTAGAAGTAAATCTGGTATCAAGCTTGATTCAAATGGAACCCCTTCCTATTCTAATCATCATGTATCTGTGTCACTCTTATTTTGGATTAATTATGATTGTATTAATAATACACTAGATTACTCATCTTTGTCATGTTTACTGCTGTTACTAAATGTATATGTCAAACCAATAGATTAGCTTTGTCTCAATGCACGAGAACCAATTTTAAACATTAAACAGTGTGTGATTGAATATACATATGCAACCATTTGCCACACTGAAGCATTGTATGTGTGTACGTCTTCATACCATTACTTTGGTAATATCTGAAATCTATTATCGTTGTGATTACAGGGGGAGAAATTGATGAATTATACTTTGAAGCTTGAGGAAAGAGAAAAACATTCTGGAGAATTAATTTGGTTTAATACCTGGATGATCAATCTATTTATTTAGTTAGAAAGCTATTGGAAAAATATACAGAAACAAATATGATTTTGCATATGATTCCTATTGAGTTATAAAGAAAGCTTATAATAGGTTTTCTATACAACTGTTTTGGTGTGTTTTGGAGAAGAAAAAAAAATCTAGGAATTATATTGATGTGACAAAAGATATAACGACTAAACATAATCACAATTAACCTCCTTAGTGTATGTTTATTTGCAGACAATATTGTATTAGTTGATGATAATATTATATTAAATTGGAAGCTTGAATTGTGGGGTAAAAGTTTAGAAAATAAGAGTTTTAATATCAGTTGAATAAAAATTGAATAAGTCAAAGTGTTAGTTCAGTAATAAGAAATAATCTCAAAAATAATTAAGAGGATGAAATTGTTAAGATAGATGGCTATGAAATTTTTGTAAGAAAGAGGTTTAGATACCTCATCTATTACACAACAAGGAGATATTGATGAATCCATGTTGTTGTGGAGTCGAAAATGCTAAGATGGATGTTTGTAGTTACTGGTTAGGACAAAATAAAAGAAGAATAATATTCATGAGCAATTATGGAAGTTAGAGAAAATATTAGTCAATGTAACAAAAATGATTTTAATTTATTTGAGTATTACTAGTGATATAGTCTTGGTTATAGTTCAATGGAGGGATAAGATTTTCGAAGAGCTGGATACTTGGATTACAAAAAAAAAAATGGAGGGATAAGATTTACTTAGCTGACCTCAAATGGTTGGGAACTTAGGAGAAACACAGCATGGTGAAAATGAGGAAATGTACATAAACAAAGGTAAGTGCATTATAGAGAAAATTAACTTATAGCCATGTAATTTTGTTGACTGTTCTATGATAAAATATTTGCGAGTTTTTCCTGTCTTATGTTATTGTATAAACAAACACAATTATGCTTAGCAATACTTCCAAAGGGGAAAATCATCAGGCCCATAAAAGCTTAATTATTGAAATGATCTGCAAGTGTGAGTTTCTTACAGAAGGAGGCTCTTTTCCTTTTCTCAAAAAGGAAATATATTGTCAAGTAGGATTATTTCTATCAAATTTTAGCTGATTTTTAGTTAGTGTTGATAGTGCCCCTATTGTATTCACTGAATTTCAGTGGACCTAACTAAATAAACGACTACTTTAGATTTATTTTTGCTGCAGTTTATTGAGGTGCTTCAACCTTGCTACCTTGGCCATTTTTAGTGATATTTATTCTGCTTCAAATGCCTATGTCTATCAAGTTTGGGCACAGAGTATTTACTATTTCTGCATGTAAAAACAAATGCAGCATTACCTGTAAAAATAGTTTATGAGTGTTGTTTAGAATTTAAGCACTCATATTGACTTTTTTCCTTTCATTGTCTTTTGTATTAGTGCTACATTTAATTGCTTTTTGGTAATGTTTTTTTTTTTTTTCTTCTGGTTTTACAGTCATTTAAAATTTTCATTTTAGCCCAAGGGGCAAACGATAGTCACTTTCTGCTTCCTAAGAATCTTTGTAGGCCTCAAAATTTTGTTGAATAATTTGTTTAGTCAAATACATATATAGTTTAAGGTTTCCAATTTTTAATAAAAATATCGTTTGATCCTACATCTTTTTCCTAACTAATGTTCCTTTCTCTCATTGATCTGTAATTAAATTAGCTTTTCTGCACAATGCTCATGAATTATCTTGAAATATAATTTTCCATCTTACCTATTGTTCTGAAAGTTTTTGGATTAGCAACAAGAAAGTTTCTGCACAATGCTCTGAAAGTTTCTGCTTATGGCTGCATAAGGATTATGCTGAATATGAAATAATCTTCAGCTTGTTAAATTTCAAGTCTTATCCAATTAATATCAATTTAATTAGATTGATTTCATTGCAATAATATTGTGTTGCTTAGATCAATGTTTAAATTTCTTTTATATGGAGTGTGTTAGTCTGTTGTGATTCGCTGTTATATGTTAGATATTTTGGCAAATTATTGAACCACGTAACTGAAGTTCCGGAATACCCAAATCGCGTATGCAAGTTTCAAAATTACCAAATCACGTACCCAATACCCATTTTTACCCCTTTTACCGTTCCCAATCGAATCTACCAATCGATTGGGAATGATTATGTGGTCGTGTAACATTTCACCAATTGATTGTTGTTGTATAATTTTCGCAAGTGCACGGTTGTCGTAAAAATATCGATCTCACAGGGACTGTGGATTAAGCACTGATTGGTTTTGCAAGGCTAGTTATCTAGACAATTGAAATTGGTAAGTTCGCAAGAATGAGAGAGAGAGCTGAGAGAGAGATTTGAGAGAAGGAGAGAGTCTAGAGAAGCCAAGAGAAGGGAGATAGCAGTTCGGAAGTTGGGCGAGAGATTGGTTTGGGGGAACGATTCTAGGATTTTAGTTTCGCTACGATGATTGTTGACGTCCCAAGTATTGTTACTTTCCTACTTCTATGTTCTTTTACATGCAGGGTATCCTATCTAAATTACCGATACGAACTTAGGAGAATTGTACCGGAGTATCTATGCAAACTTGATGCATCGTAGTAAGACGATAGTGCTGAAGTCCGCTTTGCAGGATTACTTCTGTGTCATTAGGGCTCCATGGTTCATCTAGACTATCGCCTATACTCTATGACATCAAATTGGGACAAATCCATTAAGCCCTAACATAGTTTTCCCTTCATGGAAATTTAGTCTACCTTCAAGGGAATCATGCTAGAATGTCCGCTTAGCAGGATTACCCCTGTCACTAGGATTCCACGGTACATCTAGATTATCCCTCTATCAGTGACTGATTTCCCATGTCCTTAAGGATTCACAAATAACATAACAAAACAGGAATAAGAAATAAACATGTTATTCAATAGAGAAAGAAACAAATACTCAAGAACAATGTCAACAATTACATCGTAGCTACTTCCTAATCCTAGAATCCGGAAATTTACTCCATAGAGAAGGGAATACAACCAAGAAACATTGAATTAAACATCTTACAACTTAAATATGGAATAAGGGAGAGAAGAAGATGCTTATCCACGAGATTTCGGCGTCTTGCAGGCGTTCCTAAGCTTCGATGGTGGATGGATCATCGTGGCAGCTATGGAATGGCTGATCTAGGGTTCCCTGGAAAGGAAAGAACCCCTCCTTTCCCAATTAGGGGGACTCTTGGGCTTTTTATAGCCGTCCAAAACTATTAAAAATGGTTCAATCCTACTCTCTAGCGATTTCCAGCCGACCGTGACACGATTGTGTCGTTTTGTGTCATTTTGACATGGCACGGCCGTGTCTTTTGCACTTCTAGGAAAGAGCACGACCGTATCTTTGTTGGAGCTGCTTCTTGGTAGTCAAAAGCACGACTGTGTCTTTTGAAGCACGACCGTGTAAAATTTCTATCACCGGAGCCGTTTCTCTATGGTAAAAAGCATGGTTGTGCCTTTTAAGGCACGGCTGTGTCTAGAGTTGCTGCTAGTGCTGAGACATTTGGCACGGTCGACCGTGTCTTTCGAGTTGCTTCTCCTCTGCGGTAATAAGCACGGTCGTGCCTTTTGAGGCACGATCGTGTGAAATCTTGAAGACATCCCTTTTGCTCCTTTCGTTGGTTAACTTCGGCCGGGGGAACATGCCCGTGTCTTGGGACACAGTTAGAGCGTGTTCCTTGCTTTTCCTTCGTATTCCAAGGATTTTAAGCTCCATTTTGCGTCCTAGCAAAGAAAACACGCAATGAGCATATCTCCGGACTAAAAGAGTAAAAATAACAAAATAGAAAATGTATGCATGCAAAATATGCTCAAGAAATGCAACAGAATGTATGCATAATGATGCTAAAAATACATAAGAACTACACACATCAATTGTCAACCGGTTGGTGGAATTTAACTCGATGAGTTGAAAAAATCACTGCTCCCAATATAGTATGTCAAATTAATGTTTGAGAGTATGAATATAATTAGGAGAACTAGACGAACACATAGAACCTAGTTCCATGTCATTCCGAGCTCTGTCCATCAGCCGGTTTTAGCCCGGTTTCGACCAAAATTCCTATAGAGTTTGGAATGATATGGAATCAGGTCTTATGTGTTCGTCTAGTTCTCCTGATTATATTCATATTCACAAACATCAATTTGACACACTATATTAAGAGTAGTGATTTTTTCAACACAAATCAACCCGATTCGTATTCAAAAAATTGTTGCTTTCAATATGACGTATGGAAATGATGTATGAGGGTATGAATATAATTAGAAAAACTAGATGAACACACAAGACCTGGTTTCATGCTAAAATCGGCTGATGGATTTAGAGAGCTCGGAATGACATGGAACTATGTTCTATGTATTCGTTTAGTTCTGTTGATTATATCCATGCCCTCAAACATCATTTCCATACGCCATATTGAAAGCAATAATTTTTTGAATACGAATCAGATTTTTTAATCAATTGCTACAATTTGATGAACAATATCCGAATCGATTGCTACATTGTAGCAATTGATTCGGAGGGGCAAAAATGGGATTGGGTACGTGATTTGATAATTTTGAAACTTGAGTACGTGATTTGAGTGTTCCGGAACTTTAGTTATGTGGTTCGGTAATTTGCCCTAGATATTTTGTGTTGTGTTACTTAGAAATATATGCATATATGAAATAATGTATTGTTATTGATGATTTCTTTGACAATTCTGTATTTTTCAGTATGCTTAACTTTTAAGGATGTTTCTATGTCTTTTGCCAACATAATATCATCTCAAATTCTAAATTTTTTCTTGATAAATTTTTTTACTCTGCAACTACTTTTCTAAGGAATTGTTGCATAACATTAAATGACAATACTTTTGTCATATTTAGTTATTTTCATCGTACATAATGATAGATCTTTTCAACTCTGCTATGGTCATTTATAGTATTATTCTATGATCAGGTTTTGGGGTTTTGCTTTATGAATCTTAAGCTTGTACAACTTCCTCGAACCTCACCTCCGAGCTTTTATAATAGTTGGATATGATCTTTCATTATTTTGTTTGTTGAGGCTTTTGTGGATATTCATCTAATTTGGAGAGTATTTTGAGTTCTTCATTAAGTTCGACTGATATTTAAATGTCACAGGTTTTTGTTGCAAAAGCTGGTGGCTTGTGGATATGTATTATATTCGGGATATATATCGGGAACAATTGAGAAAGTTCTTGCCAACAGATTTTGTACCAGAAAAACCGCTTCAGATTCTGAGGTAAAAATTATGAACATTGGTATGTAGAAATTTGTACAGTTGAATTTTCTCTGGGCTTTTTGTAGCACCAGTACTGACTGTCGGTACCCTGATAAACTTAAATTGTAACTTTTCGCCAACCTTCCCTTTCAAAGGGTGGAATGAACCAGGATTAAGCAGCAGAAACGCTGTGATTACGAATCCTGAGGACCATTTTGTTCCAAAATTTACTTCGAGTGGATAATTTGATGCATTGTGTTGATCCAAAAATAATGAAATTATGCTTCTGCAATCCGACACATAGATATCTCATAATTGCATTTAGCTTTGCTTAGATCAAACAATTCCATCGAATTGAGTATGACTGTATGTGTGATAAGATATACTATACCAGGAATATCAACGAACCTAATTCTTGCAATTGCGCAGGATAAAACCAAATGAAATAATTTGTTTGAGATGTCTATGTAAACATGTGCATTAGCTTATATATGTAAATTGGTATTGTTCGACCCTTAGCGCCGAACTCTTTCAATAATAGTAATAAACTTCATTAAGTCAAATGAGTTGTTTGTGGTGATTGTTTTACCGACGAAGTAATTGGTTTTATTGTAGACTTTGATAGACATCCTTGACGACAAATACACGCTTTTATTTTACTTAGTAGTTGAATTTGCCGCAAAACTTGATAAAATCTAAGATGTTGCTTCATAACACTTGTGTTATTCTTTCACTTTGTACTCCATGTCTGCGATTCTTTCCGCAAGACTCACCGCTACTGAATGCTTCCTTGGTACTCAATGGACGAAGTCGGAGACTGGGGCGGTACCTTTTGGTTGCTTCCGAATTCTCAATAGCATGGTGCGTTTTGGTACTTTCGGTTTATCTGGTTTGAATCTTCTTTGAAATATCTCCTCTTTAACACCCATCTTATATCTGCTCGTAGCGATATCAGTCTTCAAAGTGCTGTGTAACTCGTATCTTTTATCAATTGTCACTGTAGGATCATTTGCTGTAGGTTTGAATTTATCCTGCGACTGGTAAGATCATTTGCTCATCTACTGCATGGTACTAATCAATTTGCGGAACCGTTTGTTTGATCAACAAGAGTTCCCTTACAAGGTGCGTAAATTCCGATACAAGAGAACATTGAGCCGATTGAACCAACTAGTATCGATTATCTAGGCTGGCGGATGTATGAATTCACATGAATATGATCA
This sequence comes from Hedychium gardnerianum, assembly GCA_038050645.1. Taxonomy (NCBI): domain Eukaryota; kingdom Viridiplantae; phylum Streptophyta; class Magnoliopsida; order Zingiberales; family Zingiberaceae; genus Hedychium; species Hedychium gardnerianum. Next base: position 18,064 of record JBBUKS010484678.1, read on the forward strand.
CAATTCATATGCCCGTGTGCAGCGGTACCTTGACCTTCATCGTTGTAACGACCTTCGGAAAAGAGTAAGGCAATTTTTTTTTTCTTTTCACTGTGATGCGCGATACAAGAAATTTTTACAAGGAAATGAAAAGGAGTTGCTCTGTAGCCTTCTCATCCTAATGATCTATGGGCTAGGCAACACAATTCAATGGAGCAAATTGAAACTTGTGCTACAAACAAACTTATCATGTAGGAAAACACACAACACAATGCTCTTCGATTTATCAAACCTCTTGTGGGCGACATTGCGGTTCGATTTCAATGTGTTCGGTTCGAGCACCACCAAACTGCAAGTTCAACTGGGGTTGTACTGATACTCTTTGATGTGCTGCACGACGGGATCCCTTACCGGAGTATGCAGCAATAGGCAGCTCAATGATGATCGACTTTGCAAATCAACTATGTTATAGGTTAAGTCATAGCACTTCCCGGAGAGCAAGATTCAGCTCCTGTGCAGTCTTCGCAATGGATCCTCCTTTTCTGTTAAAACGTTGTTAAGTAGTACCTCGTAAATTTCTTTCGATATGAAAATTCAAGTATCACAGAAAGAAAATGACAGTATTGATGAGATATCCTAAAGAACCACTATGGTATTTTGCCATTTCGATCTCTATTCTTTTTTTTTTAAAAAAAAAAACAGTGGAGTCCTTTCTCATGGTGGTGGTAGCACTTCATTACCTTGTCATGGAAGGGATTTTTTGCTGGACCTTCTCCAGCTCAATGATGCATAAATTGCATCGTTCCAACCTAGCAAAGATCAAGATAGGTTTAGGAGTAACAATTGTAACTTGTATGAGAAGAACACAAACATGGTAAATGTAACTGAGAACAGACCGCTGTTCTGCTTGAAGATCGACACCAACAGAAGATGGGCCCGCCGACAAAGTTGAACGGATTACAGGACCGAAAATCCTGATCAGCTTCAGCAACATTTCCAGGGAAACACACAAATGCCTGCAAAGGAGAGCAACATAAAATGCATCAGGAAGATTTTGGTGCAGAAATAATGTACTGATCAAATGCAATATGTATATACTCAAGCAAGGTGCAACTGGTAGATAATACAAACCACATACTAAAGTTCTGAAGCCTGTAGATATTTTGATCAAACAAACCATCATATCTCATCTTCGAGGATTTGCACCATTTTTGTAATGCAAAATGAATAAAGAAGCATAATAAAAAATAGTCGTTTATCTTTTAACCTAATAAACTACGAAATAGAATGTTAAAGGAAGGAAACAGAAGGATAAAGGAGATCTAAAAGGTAGAACATGAAAAAGGATGAAGGCAAGGGAACGAAAAAAAAGGTAGGTTGCAGATACTTTCTGATAACTTAGACCAGACGGGCTAACAACAGTTTCATGATTGCAAATACAACATAATGTTGAGATTGTTCGATATAAAAGCAAGATATTATGCTATATCAGGTGAAACAATCCACAGGAACCATACCTATCCATCTTGCTTTCGATAAGGCTGGTGAGAAGTGGCAGGAGAGATGTGCATATATCCAAAGTGATAACATCACTTTTATCTTTGAGAGCACTGACTATGTCAGCAGAGACCTGCTCATGTTATTACAGAAGTTAGATGAGTTTTGTAAACAAAATCGCAATTTTTCATAGTAGGTATGGTAAACCATGGCCTCATCGAGATATCCAATAAATTGGAATAAGGGTACATACACCATGATCAGACATTCGCTCAATAGCACCTATGACACCTTTAACATCGTTTCTTCGCCAAAGTCGGTGAACTACCTGCACAGTGTATGTAAAGAATATAAACATTAGTAACTCATTTTCAAGTAGTTTGCTGCAATGGCAGATAGCTTGCTTGTAGGAGAAGAATCAAGACGATTAAAAAAAAACAAATAATGCACAAAATGGATTCAGGTAACTAGAATTTTCAGAGAAGGCAACAAATTATCTATACTTTTGTTCATTTACTGTGTTGACAAAAATTAGAAGGAAAGCAACTATTACACATGATCTTAAATACTGGTAAGGCCAGGGACTACCAGAGTTAAGGATCAGCAAGATAAAACATCTCAAATGAAATATTCGGGAAAAAAGATTAGTCATGCATAATCATGCTTCCGATTTGATTTGACAATAACTAGTTAATCAAAACCTATTTTTCTTGTTCAATATTTGAAAATGTTAAAATGCAATCACAAGAGCAAAAAAATCCATGAGCTTCCTGAGGGAGCTATATGAAATTGTAATATAATAGATGAAGAAACTTGTGATTCACAACGAAGGATCTTTATGATGGCATTGGTTGTTTCTGTTGTGTGCAATCAGTAAACTGACCAGCCAAAACTGCTAATTGCTGAAAGTAAAAGTTTACCTGCAATTTTGTCAATCGAGATCGGGCCAAATTTAAAAATTGGTGATGTTTTTTCAATAGAAATGCAATAGAATCCTCATCCGAAGCAGATATGGTTTCTTCTTCAGTATATTGATTTTGACTCTGTTCAGAATGTTTAAAAAACACTATGTCAAGAGTAATTTCAGAAGAAATGAAGTGATCTGAGCACATACTCTAATTTTTGAAAAAATAAAAATAAAAATAGTTAAAAGGAAGGGTATATCCACTTGTACATGAAATTGTTGGTGAAAGTTAAAGCACTTAAAGTCAGTAATGTGTTGACCTCAAATGTTTATGAGGCTAGGCTTGATGGACTACCAAAGGGCGAATAATAGGGCATCACTCTGCTCCATGAGGATCTGGTCGAGTCACAAATCTTAATAGTCCAGGTAGTGAAGTGCTACAACTAACCTCTGTCGATGACCCAACTCCAACTGTTGCAGTTGTAAACCAAAGAGCAAAGTTTTGCCTGTTTAATATTTTCATGGTACTGGACATAAAATTAGATCCTGAAGACCAGTAGGAGTCATCGGGGCACGGACAAGGGTCATTTATGGAAAAAAGGTCTATTCCAAGCAAAAACTAAAAATTGAGACCTTTTTAGGGCAATTTCCCTTTTAAATTTTTATAAAATCATCTGTACACAATTGTTATTCATGATTTTGGTTGCAAAACATATTTAACTTATTAGACAGTCCATCTAATACAAAGTCAAATGCAAACAAATTACTAACAATATAGTGAAACTAATGACAGGGTCAGATTGGATAATGTACCAAAGAATTTGAGATAGCACCAACTCCTGTCTCAGGAGAACTACTTAAGGTTGGTCCATAGCTTGGAGAGCATGCCCTACTTTGATCCCTCCTTTCAAAATTTGCAACAAGCGACCTTGTTCTTCCTAAAGCATTAGAAGATTAAAACATGAACTATAACCACTACATCAAAAAACAACAGTAAGAGATTACCTCCTTTGGGAACAACAAAAGAAGATGCTTCCATTGGCTTTTGGACTCTAATGTTGTCTGTGCATAAGCCAAAATAAATCATTTATAGCAATGAAAAACAATGTCTATGATATTTTAGCCAATATCAATATGCAATTTTGATATCCTGATTATATATTAATTACTGAAATGTTAGCATCTGACAAGTGAATTCCTGATCATGGTCCTAAAATTAACATTAATGCAAAGATGCAGAGAAAACTAATGCTGGCATGATATCCAAGTTATCCCTATGCTTTGATTGAGTAGGTCATATCCAATAATCATCAATCAAGTGGTAATTATCATAACTTTCACAGGCTATATAAAGCATTATAATCACCTATAGTCTTCTTGCAAGGATCATGCCTCTGCTAGTTGACCTTCAACTTAATAGAACGAAAGACGAGTTTTTAAGTATCTTGCTTATGAAGTTAGCACTTGTCATAAATCAACAAGTAAAACTTGTAAAATGATAATTTCTTCTTCTATGATTAGACAACTTAATGCAATCTTATATTTTCTGGAGCAAAATGTAAAAATCTATAGAAAGCATTTTGTTTCTTTAAATCCAAACTAATACGTGCATTTAAAATAGATATCAAACACTAGGTAACCTCCCAGTTTATAATATAGAAAATATATATTACTCTGCCACAAATTACATGTCAAAATCACTAAAACGTCATAGAACAAATTGCACAGCTCATAAAGTAACTCAACAATAAGTTTAATTCATGAGCATGCATCAATTGTCATGCCCCCATCCACCATGTAAAAGCCAGCACAACAACAAAAATAAGTCAAATTTGAGAACAGCATAAACAAATCACTATTAGTCACACTCAAAAGCACATAGCAAAAAATTTATGTTGACAATGCTAGCTCAAACATAATGTTAGACTTTAGCTGTCTAGTTGGCTGAAGCAAAATTTTATTTGACATATTGGAATGCCAAATAGTATGTATTTCAGCTTCTAAACTCCTCAATCTTATGATCAATAAAATATGGTGGGTGGTGCAGTCATTGCATAAGGGGGTGCTCACAAAAGACTCCAAAAGCTTCTCATTCAACCCACTACTCTTGCAGTTCATAACTTCATACACTTCAAAATCATAGATGCACAAAAATTGACGATATAAAATGTACAGTTGTGAACTGGGTGAATAATCACAAATGAGTGAATAATTACAAAAGTGTCTTGCAACATGTAAGACCAGTAAGGATTTAGAACTCACAATTTTCCTGATCATAATTTGCAACCGAGTCTCTGAATAAATTAGTTCTGGCCCTTGCTGTCACAACATGTCTAACATCATCCAAGTTGTTTGCTCCCGCTACTGTCATTGCTTGTGTTATGGAAATGCCAGAAGATATAGCATTTTGTCCCAGAAGTTCATGCTGCTCAGTATTTCTACTCGCCACAAATCCAGACTTAGAGACATCTGCTTTGTCAGAATCTTCTCTGATGTTTGGTACATTTCTGAAACTAGAAAATTTTGACTGGATATCAGATTGTATTGTCCTTCCAACATCAGTCTCTTTAGCAGAATCAGAAGATGCAGAATCAGAGGATAACTCTGGCCTAGGGCTACTTCTGGGGACAATAACAGGAATAATATTTGTTTTGTTGATGGTCTGCAGACTTGTAGTAACATTAGATTTTGTTGAACTTCTTTTTGCAGTAAGAGAAGCAGGCGCGGAAGGTGCTGTAACAGTTGTTTTGAGGGCTCCACTTGTTCCTATCTTTTGAGGAGTGCTAAGGATGCCTGTACTTGCTTTATTTAGAAAAGATACAAAAGATGAGAAATCTAAAATGCATTTAAACAGATTCACTATTGCATCTATAGTAATGGAGATAATTAACTAAAGATAAACCAATAACTTACAGGGTAGCAATTTTGTCTCCTTAGGATTAGGTTCTGAACTTTGTGAAATGGATAGCTTCCCCATATTAGACTTTATATTATTATCAGTTTGCATAGATAAATTACCACTTAGGATAGACTTTGCTTCCCCATTTAAATTGGCAGCAACACCAATTGCATATGGTTCAATGAGCTGTAGTTCAGATCAATGGGTTACTATATGTAAACTAACATCATGTTGAATCTTTCTTGCAAAACTATAAATGATAGAATATTAAAATCATGAATAAGTTAGAACGCACAGAGAGGTCCACAACCCACACTCCAACACAGCTTTGATTATATGAGCATCCAAGAAGTTTTCCTTCATGAATATTCATATCTGATAATCTAGACCACCCCACATCAACAGCATCATGGCATCTTATTGGTTCCCAAGAAAAAACCTGGAAATATTTATAGTTAGTACATACAGAAGCTATCAGTATAGTAATTAAGAGATTAAGGTTACCTTAAGACTTTCATGCAGTCCACAAAGCAAAGTTCTCCCATCAGGATTAAAGATCATAGAACGCACACCAGAAGTCTGGGGTTAATTTCATAGGAATTGCACATTAAACAAACATTAAAGTTTTCAATGGTAATGCAAGGATGTACCAGTTTCTTAATGAACCCTGTAAAATAAATGATTAAAAAAAGGATATATGTGGAGTTGTTTCCAGGTTTTTTTTATAACCTATTGGTTTATTGAAACTAGAAATGTGTCTACAGTAGACAAGACAGTTATATGCTTAAATATCTGATCAAACTGAGGCGAGAAAAGTCTGTCTTTACAAAGTTATACAGTGAGCTTTTTTGGCACAAAAAAATGATCTTAAACATTCATAATTGTTTCCTTACATTTCTCTCACCCTCCCAAGCAGGAAAAAAAAAAAACTCTATTAGTAGCATTAAAAAAATAGAATCACTAAAACATAGAAGCTATATGCATTATTAGATGGTAAAAAAGACCAGTGGGTCAGTTTACATAATCTTCAAGGTCAAGTTACTATGTAACAATAAAGCTATGGGCATACTTAGATATCTAATTCCAATGGAACAGTTTCTATGTGCTTCAATATTACTAAATTTGTGATTATTCCCATTGTTATGTACCATGATGATTGGCAATCAACCTCCCTTCATATGCAATCATAGTAGTATGCTTGTAAATTTGACTATATTTCAGTATTTATATAATTAAATATCTTGTTTCACGAATGTGAGGATCTAGGCAAGCATCTACAGTTTGACAAAAAAAACAGGATCTTGGAGTTCATCATCTGAACCTAAGAGAAACCTATATGAGCAGTATCTGTCATAGAGACACAAATTATATACCTAAGGAGAAATTCAATAAGTTTCAATAGGACCTGTTGGCTCAAGGTTTCAATCTACATGCTAGCATCTTAATCTCTAATTGCATACTCTACCTTTTAATTTGAGATTCATTGACCTACTTAAATTTCTCCATCCCACTATATAAATATATAGCAAATATAATATATATATATATATAGCAATTTTGTTCAATCACCAGCATCCATATCTTCAAACAAGCTACAACAACATTCTGTTTTGCCAACATACTGCTACATTTGAAGGTTCTTATTTGAATCATTCAAGCAAATCTTCTGATAGGGGCTCTTTTCATCCTATGAACTGAAATGAAATAAAATTAGGTAGGCATATAATTTTGAGTGTTTAGTAAAAACACTACTTGATCAAGGATTTCTCCTAAACCTCTTTAAGTTGTTTAGGCTTCAATGAAATCATTGTCATCGACAAACAAGGGCATTCAAGGAGCTTCAAACAAGGAAATTGACAATGAAATAAGTACATTGATAATCCTTTTACTACTTTTGTGGTTAATTTTGTATAGTTAAATGTGCATAAAAGTGCACTTAAAAAGAGCACATAGATTTACTCACTTTAGTATACATATTACGTAAAAGGACTATAGTTCAATTTGAGAAAAGTCATTCCATGTGGTTTGTATCTTAATTTGAAGTGATAAGATTAGTAGCGTAGTAAGGGAGTGGAGTAGACCACTCAAACCACCTTAATTTTTCTTGTTTACATTAAGGCTATTATTTTGTTAGGTAAGATTAAATAATCACTTTTAATTCTTTAATTGTTTCCATATTGCAAATGTTTATAATATTATCCTTAGCACAAATATCTTGGTTTTTGGCAAAATAAACAATTAAAATGAGCAAAAGAATACAAGAGTACCAATAAAATTAACATGATCAACTACCTCAGGTCCAGCAGATCCTATTAACTCAAAAGTTTCAAGATCCCAAAACCTAACAGTTCTATCAGCTGAGCCTGCAAATTAAATGGAGAAATTCAGCTTTTGAATTGGCAACCCTGAAATAGCCAACTGTAGACATGAGATATATTTTCTCTAACTGTCGAATCTATTTTGTCTGCGATTACATACCTAATTTCTCCAAGTATTAACCCTTCTTATTTTAGCTTTCATAATAACCCAAAAGATTTATGATTTAATCTAAATATTTTCCCCTAAGTTGACAACAAAATTTCCGGTCCCAACAAAAATAATAACAAAAATACTAGAACGCTGGTAAAAGAGTTAACAAAAGAACTCAAATCAATATTGAAGATAGTTACTATAAGAAAGGTTCAAAAGAAAGATCACCAAATTAAACTAGTCACTGCATCAAAAAGGTGACATAATTGTAACTCAAACATCAAAATTATGCAAAAGACAGCATGGAATTACTATAATACATCACAGTATAAGGTGTTCTAAAAAACAATCAAAAGAGCAAGGACATGAAGATACAAAGCTAAATTAATAATAAGGTAGTAGAATTGGTTTGGCAGCATTATCTTATATAGGTTTGAGGAACCGCAATTAGGGATAATAGAGATGAAGAGGTAAAATAATCAAAGCCATTTGCTAAACAATTCACATCAAATGTACATGCGTATATTTTACACATGGTCACTGTTTCATCACAACACAAGTGATACTTAAGCTAACCTGTTGCCAGTAGAAATTCATTGGGGTGGAAATCAATGCACTGAATCTGACCCTCATGAAATTTGAAATCGTGCAGAAGTTTTCCAGCAGTAAGATCCCAAAGCTGTCGTCAAGATTGGAAATCAAGATACATTTGATTCAGATTCCATCCGTAATAATGTATAGAGGAATTCTTGTGGTAAGAAAATATAATCAAAATTGTCTAGCATGTTTTATTCTACTGCTAAACTTGATTGTATTTCAGAAAAATTGATGATAAATGACAGAGTACATATCGTTTAAGAATCCAATCAGAAAAATAAACATGTGAATGCGCAAGGTTGAGGAAAACCTTCACAGTGTTATCTTCCCCACCAGAAACGACCCACCGCCCATCCGGAGTGAATTTAATGGCATTAACTCCTCGAGTATGACCTTTGTAAGTATGGATACATCCTTTTTTTCTGATATCCCATATCTTTAGGTTTGTATCCAGTGATCCAGAGGCAAAGAATTCACCAAATGGATGAAAATCAACTGCTATACAATTTGACCTGTGGCCTGTCAGAGTACGAACAACTGCACAAAGCAAAACCAAGTCATATGAAGCAGATTCTCTGTTTTCTGTGATAACTAATTACTGCTGAAAAAGAGATGTCCTACTTTTTGCTTCTTCCAAATCCCACAACTTTATCGAACCGCTAGTTGCACCTGCAGCCACTAGTACCTCGGACGAATCAAAACTTACTGATTCAACTGCACTCATATGTCCTGCGAGGCTCTTTGTATAGCCAAAAAAGGAAAGAAAAATACAGTTAGAATAGTAGAACACTTGCAATCATACAGGAAGTCACCACAAGCTTGAATAGGTGATAGAAGGTGGAGAGGTACCCACCAATATGGCGTTGGGTTTTCCAATAGCCCAAAGATTGACCTTGTGATCCTCTCCTCCAGTAACCAGAACCCTCGAAGTCTTCCTTCCTATCTTTAGACAATTCACATTGGAGGAATGTGCAACAAATTCCTCTAGATTTACTTTCGTCAAGGTTACCAAATCTCATTCAGAAATGAAAGAGATCCATAGCTTAAAGCAAAGCGAGATCTTGAGATCATATGACTGCGATTTATCCAAAGCGGTCAGGCAGAAAATTGTTCTGAACACTAGAATCCCCAAAACATTTTTTTACCCAAAAGAAAAAGAAAAACAAGTTATTTTTGAAAACAAAGGCGGGCCTTTTAGAATCAATAGACAGTAAACCTCGAGAAAAAATTGAATCCCACAGAACTGTACCAACAAAAGGATACGTAGTTTGTAAGCACGCTTGGCGGTCGCCATGGCGCTTGCTTCTAAGCAACAAAGAGCCGCCGCCTCCCCTGCTTCCTGGACGGATCAGACCACCCACGAACTGCAAGCCGAACTCGCCTTCGCTCATCATAGATCCGGCCGCTCTGGCCAGGTGCGAATCTGACAACCTCGACTCATCGGCATTTCCTCTCCACGGCTTGCGAAAACCCACTCAACTGAAGTCGACCCCCCACTGTTGTCGGTGCCAACACCACCTTCCACTGCCGCCGCCCCACCGCCGCGCAATACCCCACCCCAAGGAGCAAAGCAGCGATCTTTAACCGAGAGAGGAGCAGAGACGACCCTTCAGAGGCGAGGGAGGGAGGGAGAAAATGGAGCTTTCTGGAAGACAATTTTTGTGCCTGTGTGCTGTGATTTGGTCTGGTTCAAAAACCTGCCCTCTTTCCATCTCTCAAAAAGGCTTTTCCATATTTTTTCTTTTCTTTTCTTCTACTATTTAAAAAAAATAAAAACCGAATTATTTTACTTCTCATCTTTTACTAAAATATATACTTGTTTTATATTTTTCTAATTTATTAGAAAGAGTTGAATCTTTCATCCACTTTTTTTTTAATTAATTAATTTATTATTAATTTGATCTATCTGTTTTTTTAATAATCCTATTTTAATTCCAATTTATTTTACGAAAAATATTTCAAGTGAAAGTTGTAACTTCCTCCCTCGTATCACTCTCAATCTTCACCATCACTCATTTATAATTCGATGAAAGAAGCTATTATGCCTATGAAGTAATGATGCGATCATAAAAAATAATATCTTTTTTTTTTTGTAAATAATGTTTATTTAGGAAATCGATTGGAGCTTTATAAATTTTGAAAAAGCTAAAGAAATCTTTTTGGTGATGTGAACTTGCAAATCTTAAAAATAAGTTTGAAAATAAAAATCATGAAGATTAAGTTACTTAAAAATACTAGCGGCCCGAATGATCTACCCGAGCTGATCATGAGCTGTGAGCTATGAGTGTCGATGTCGACACAATCACCCCGGACTGTTTCTTTTTTCTCGTGCTTTTTTTTTCTTTCTCCTACGATAAATTTAAGTTTTATTTTCTGTCAAGCCCTCGGGCTACAGCCCGGGTAAGCTTAACCTTGGCTCCTTCTTAAAAAAATCGACAAACTATTTATACACATTCAAAAATAGACTTTCAAAATAATTCATTTGTTTATTCGAGTAATAGTCATTTTATGTTAAACATGCCCAAAAGACATGGTGGCAACTCACTTCAATAGACTAAATTTTTCCTGTTGCTACAGAGTTTTTTAGAGTTTTTTTAATGATTTTAATATATTAAAGGGGGATTTGAGAAACAAAACAAACAAGATGAACACTAAAAGATTTTGTTTCTTTATTCCTTTATTTAATTTTTAGGAACCCTAATAAGTTGCCTTCCTCAACTTTTCATTTAGATGAAAGAGACCTAAAGGATATTGAATGAGGGTGACTACAGGGACATAATCAAACTACTTCCAAACAGTAGAGAACACAAAAAAAAATGAAGAAATTAATTATGATCAGTGACAAAAGAGTCTAATAATGCTGCCTAATGCATCAATCACATGTTCCCTTTGGTAATGGTCTCAAAATAATTGCTGGATCTTCATGTATTGTGACCCAATAATATAGATCAGATTAGTTAAATATTGTTGGAATTTGTTTTTAAAATACAGAAAAAATTCTAGCAAGTTGTTAAAATGAAAGCTGACTTTGGTTGAAGTGGCTTTGGGTTAGATGCATGACATGAAAACAATATAAATTTTATCCACTGAATCCATAGTTTAATTAAATACAAACAGAGGTCTAGGGTTGCAAATCTCACCCATATCAAAATGCATGCATGAGAAGTATTCAGCTAGATCCTTTTACAATCATAAACCTAAAGTAGTTTTAAAAAAGACAGGTTTGTGCATACAATTTGCATAAGCAGTTGAAGAAAAAGAAGCCAATTTGGTTCACTTGAACTGGATTAAAGTTTTCCTATTAGATAGTTGGCAACCAGTAATATGCAACATTATCTGTATATATTATCTATTCGACATTCCTTGACAAAGTAATTATGCAATAATCTTACATCGATAAGCTAAAGATTCAATGAAAAAACAAGATAAAGCACATTCCTATTCTCTTACATATATTTCACTGGTGGGTCTTGATAAACATCTTTATTTGATGTAGCATGCTAAAATATGCTTTAAAGGTCTGGGTATTTATTGTTTGTAGGTAAACAGCGAGTTGCTTTGCCAATCGCCATGGGAAAATGAATTCGTTTACATATCGGTCGGCAAAGTACATGAGTTCACAGAACTCTTGGTAAGCTATGCATGTTAACAAAATTGTGTATTCCTACCAGTGAAGAATGCTGTGGTTATGTTTGGCCAAGAGGAGTTGGCAAATAATGACTGGTTAGAGCGAGATCTGCAAAGGAAAATAAATAAAATGATAAATTATTACATAAAAGAGTGAAATAAAACGGGTGGAATGCTGCATTCACCCATCAGCTGCAATTATAAATGGTGTCATATGACAATATCTCTTAAATTTGTAAGAAATATGTCTCAACGAAGTGGGCCTTTTTCTCTAATTATCAGCTACTGATGTGACTCAAAAGTCATAGGAAAAGAGAATTCTCGGCATATGATTGCATACGAGAAAAGATGTTTGTCTAAGAATCAAATTGGTTCATTAACCTTTTTTATAAGACTATCCATTTGCTGCTTTTATTTTCTCTCACAAAAATGGCTTAAAAAGGGCCTTTGATTCCCAATCTTTAGGCAAAATTTGCCCACAGTTGGATTGAAAGTCAGAAGTGGAAAGAGAAAGAATCGCAAAATTACAAGTGAAGCTTCATCCATTTGTAATCTTTTATGTTACTTTCCCTCCACCCTTTTCTATTTTCATCCTAGTAAACTAAGCAGTTTGCGAAACATTGAGGACCCAAGCAACTGAAGTGGCTCAACATAGCCATAAATAGAACCACGCTAGGGTTTTTGAGCAATAGAATAAGCAACTTAAAGAAATATTTCTTGTTTCTTTAAACAGAACATGTATTGGTTCTTCATGTTTTTGTTCTTAATGCAGGCATTAATTTCATTTCATGTTGAGTGACATGAGCATTCATACGACCATACCAAACTCCAAATAAGTATGCAGCCACTCATTTTTATCTATCCTTGATAAATGATTTTTAAAGATGTGAAGGAAAGCAAATAGATAATAAGCTTTGATACCTTTTGTGGTATTGGAAGGCAAATAGGATCACACATGAAGTTCAAAATAAAACATCTAATAACATGAAATCAAGGTAAAAAGAAAGAAATGAATATAATTATTAACTAATAAATGGATTCAAGAACAAGAATGGGGATTATAACTTTATAATTAATAAAATAAGAAAAAAAGAATGGTTGAAGTAGATGAACAGACAACTCTGAAAGTATTTAATATCCTAGATATATTATTCAGTACTAATACACACTTGAAGAAACTATGACTAAATGATCAAAATGAGAAGCTACCAGACTCCTTTTATAAAATTTTGAAAAAAAAGTCTGCCCTAATATTTTCATCAATGTCCTGTCAGGCCCCCTCTATCAAAAAAATTACTTAAATAAAAGTCCTTTTATAAAATTTCAAAAATACGTTTGCCTTCACTGGAGTATTTGTTGGAATATACTACTGGTGATTGATTGGCTGCCAAAGCCTACCAGAACCATCCCGACAGCCCATCGCCAACAGTTGGCTAGTCGCCGGCAGTTGGAGCAACTCCAGTGAGAATTAATTTAATATTTGGAATGGCAGATTTTTAAGCCCTTGAGCTATTAGGTGGGTTTAATATGCTGATATCATCCCATGTGGTTTTAATATGCAGTATCGTAGGATCATTTAATTATTCTTGATGTACAGCAGGATGTTATGCTTCTTCTCATCACATTTTGATCACGTAGATGTAGCTCTATATATGTTTTGATACCCAGGTTTGTCCTTATATTTTTGAACCATCCAAGAATTTACGTATGAAAATTTCCGGTAGTTTGAGCTTTCAATTAACAGATTCTTTGTGGTGTGATTTAGTGATTGTGGTAGTTATGTTATAATAATTCTTGTGGTATGTAATTTTAGTGAATGATAACTTTTCGGTTCAGCAAGTGCCGAAGAGATGTTCTTGTGGTTGTCTAGGTTCCATATGACCCACTTGGGGGTGTAACAGAGGATAAACGAGCTTAATGACTAGTTACCTTAAAGTATCATGGGATTATCCTTCTTACCCTACAATTCATTCTCCCTGTTTTACCTTTTCAGCTCTAAATCATTTTTCTACTTTACAAATGGTAAGTGTTCTGCATCAGCTAATCTGTGTATTCCAAATGTTGGTTGCATAATGAAAGAAACTTATTCAAGCATCGCACAAAGTGTAATCACCAAGACGGTATATTGGAAACAATTTTACTCTAAAACAAACTTTTGAACTTGAATAAATGGTTAAGAAATATCAAACAATGAAAAAAAAATATATATCAATTTAGTTAAGATAAAGGATACCTTTGCATCAATGGTACTCGTGTACATGCATCCACTTTGTAGAAGACCACTTATTTCCCTTGATCACAGGGCACCCACCTGTAAGCATCATCAAAATGGATAACCAAATGATCAGATTTCTGGAAAGCTAAAATTCAGGCATAAGCAATCAATAATGCAACAAATGCTTCTTCATAGATTGAAACTCCGACCAAAGACATTTCCCTGGAATAGTAGTGAGAAGTAACTAACCATGTAAACTCAACGGGTCTATAGTGGCATCTGGCTTCATACTCCAGAAAAGCAATGCATCTCCCATCTTTGGCTTAAGACCAAGACCCTGTTTTCCGCATTCTGATAACTCATTGTAGGATGGTAAAGAACTGCTGTTTACTTTGACATTGGGAAAAATTGTCTCACCACCTTCTTCAACATCCGAACTATACATACAAATATAAAACAGCAACAATTGCAACATCATTTCCAGTAACTTGAAGAAAACATAAAAACACAAAGATATTGAAGATGTAAAGAACAGAGACATACAGATACATTAGAACAGTAGCCATCCGCTGACCTCCATTCTTAATGTTATATTCGTCAAAGAAATAGTCAAAGTGAGGTTCATATTTCTGTCCAACTTCATAATGCAGAACCTGAAGCCCTTCCCCATTTTCTACAAAATATGGATAATCGATTAAGGCACAACCATAGTGAAAAAGGTAAAGCAAATAACAAGCTACAAATAGATGTCTAGATGAGTCAATTAAATCATGAACAAAACAGAATGATCATCATTAAATAAGTAATGAACTCATAGAAGTCTAGACCAATCAGTAAAAATCACTAATAAGAACAGAACGAATAACACTAAATGAGTAGCAAGGTCCTATTTTAAGTCTACCTAACCAATACACCTCTCAGATACAAGCCAATTTTACCAGAACGTATTCCACAAATTATTATCTCAAAATTGAGCATTGTGCTTTTTGCATCAAGTAAAATGATAACCATTCTATTTTTGCAAGAAATAAGCATATGCAGCTTTTTTATCAGACACTTTTAGAATGAATATATAATGATCATTCTCCAACAGCATCATAATTTACAATTGCTTCTTCTTGACACAAATCTCTATAATAAAAGCAAAATCAAAACTCTTATATAATAGATCAAGAACTCATGGGTAAAACAAGAAACAACTGTGTAAAATATACAATCATAGTCAAACACAATTGTTTCTGGTCCAAAACATTCTGTCATTTTCCCCCAAATTTTTGTTTTTTAAAAACTTATATAATTCTACTTTCTACCATACTTCAATAATAAACTTTGCAGTTTTCAGGGTTTGACTACTGCCTCATGTCCTTTTTTTCATGCCAACTCCACCAGTTCTACATATCCTTGAGTCCTATTTTCCTTCTGTCATTGTCTAAAATAGAACATTAGGTGCATCTATCACTAGGAAAAAGATTAAAACCTTACCACTTCTAACAGAAAGAAGACATCACAATAGCATACCTACTGGGATAAAAGAATAGTCTGCTATCCTTTTCTCGATAGCCTTGATTACATTATCTTGCCCCCGAAGGATAAATGTGCCTGTACTTGTCCGGACCCTACATAATGAAGATGCAGAATGTTAAGAAATAGTAGTCTGAAAAATTTCTCATTCTAAGGAACAACTGCAATGTGCTAACCTGCTGTCCTTACTCTTGCCAGTAGTGCTATCAACAACTGTTGACTTCTGCATATGAGGCTTTGCCAACTCAATAAGATACTCACATTCTTCCTTGGACTACAATCGATAAGTCAAATTTCACACATATACAGAGACTCATCCAAGCCACATAGGACAGGAGAAAAACCCTAGAAAAATTCTACAAATTTTTTCTTTTATTTGTTAACAATTTAAGTAAATAGGATCAAAGTCTATCAAAAATGAATATGTAATGCTGGAAAAAGGTTATAATGGATGTATCTACAGAAGAAAAAGCATAGCATGAATTCAAAATGCAAAATGCCTAATAACTTGGAACCAGTCAATATGACAATTTGTGATCATCATTCAGCATAAATTGTTCTTCATGTGGTCATTTCAAGAGGAGCTCCAAGGAAGAAAAAGGAATGTGTTGTGTATCAAAATCTTGAATGGGGTATTGCACCGCTCTTGTCATTAGATCATTTACTTATTCAAACTTTAGACCATGATCTAAATCATTGAGATGTATATATTATATTTTAAGTAGGACCAAGGTTCAAGCACGTAAGTCTTTCATATTTTTCTTCAAGTTCAACCAAACAAATCATTAAAAGCAAGCCTTTATCCAAGATTTGGCATTAACATAAACATTTTTCAAGCCATCCAAAATTAAAAATAGGCCTAAACAAGTCAATCGTCCAACCATCTAGCATCCTACTATCATCTCTAGTTACCACGCTCGAATTTTCAGGAACCTTGTAGGTCTCCACAAACCCATGACTCCTATCTGATAAACCCATGTGGAGCAACACACTCGAAATTTTTTCCTTCCAAAGAAAAGAGCAATCTTTTCAGGCCTTATGCCAACGGCACCGTAGTCGAAGTTCCAGAGTCCACCTCCCAAGTCGCTAAGGTGAAAAACTCAAAACGAGTAAATATTTCTTAGACTAACCAGAAAATTGTGGTAGACAAACGCTCGCGGTTCCCAAGAGACGACCTCCGTCCACTGCGGCCCTCGATGCCCCAAACCCTCCCTGCACCAACCGAACTCGCTCAATCAGGTCTCCCTCCAATCCAAAAATTAACAAGAAGAGCAACAAATCAAGCACCTACACTTCACGCACGAAGTTCTGGCGGATGCGGGGGAAGGAAGCGTAGTCGGAATGGACGGGGAGGGAGAAGATCCCGAGCCCGATCAGAAGCAGTAGCAGGACGAGCGAGGAGACGAGGAGCACCATAAAAGCGAGGGCGTAGGTCGATCTGGTGATCTTCCGGCCGGGGAAACCGCGTGTGTACGACCGCCCCCCTCGGGCCGCCCTCGCCGCCAGCAACCGAAGCGGCGACGCCATGCACCGAACTCGAATCTGCAATTCCGCCCCTCGCCAACCCTCCCGCTCCCGATTCAACACGGAAAGGAAGAGAATCCAACGATCGTTGTGGAGAAGGAAAGGTGGAGATTTCCGGGGTGGTCGCCCCAGGTTTGCGACGAAACAAGCCCCCCTTTTTTGGCAGTTTTTTTTATTTAAATTGATGCTTCATTCCGTTTGCTCGAAGGAACATGGCGTTGCCGTGCCTGGGCCTCAAGGATCCGCTGCTTCATCTCGGTCGCCGCCCACTGAATTCTTCCACTTGCTGCGCTTCTCTTAAGGTAGTTTTCGATTACGGCCAATTGAACAGAATCATTGGCTCCTGGAGTCTTGATAAATACAGCAAATCCTTGCAATATTTGTCTGACTCGGCTGACTGCGCGCGTGGACTGAGGAGGGAAAACTAGTTGGGTTTGGTAGCCGCCGTGTTCTTTGGATCGAGGGAGATTTATGACAAGTGTCTCTTCTAGATTTAATAATTTAGTGGGATTTTTTTTAAATTATTTTTTTTTTCTTTCAATGCGATAAATGCCTAAACCCTGACTAAAAAAATTACATTAAACACTCAAGTGCATATAAAATAATAAAATTATATATATATATATATATAAAATTTTGATAGTTTATTCATCTTATCTTATCTAATTATGTATACCTACTGAGGTGATATAATCTTGATCACTGATCATTATCATATATATTTTGATTAATGATGTGCAAATGACTATCTAAGCAAATGTCCATGATTATGCAAGATAAGATGTACAGACTAATAAAATTCTATATATATATATTATTATTATTATCCTGTACATTATAAATGTAGTGTGCGCCTAAAAAAATGGCCCACGTGATAGGATTGACCGACATTTATCATGTGGGCAATTGCCCTTAGATGTGCACATGAGGATGTGTAAGGTAAACACGCCAATATTACGTTGCAAGTGCCCCGTGCACGTTTGAGAGTATCTATATATCTAGTTCGTATGATTTGATTAATTTTTTAGAATTTATGATTTAAAATTTAGAATTTAATTTAAACGGACAGTCTAACATCACAAGTTTAATCCTAACGGACGACTCAAAGTCATAAATTTTTTAAATTCCTCAGGTATAATGTGTCTTAGAAAAAATTTAAATCCTTGTTTGTTATTTAGAGAGTTCATCTTATTTTTTATCATCACATCGTGATCCTAAATTTTTATTATTTGTCACGATAAAATTATGATCATACGACCTAAACCTAGAGATTACATGGAATTGAGTCTCCAAATAATCTCTTGTAAAATCAGAAAAAATAATATATAATAGACTCTTTTTAAAGATTCGTATTAATGAAAGCTTCGATTTTTTATTTTTTGTATTGCTTGCGACATTCAACTTGATCGATCCACTTAATACACTCATTTTAGTTGATTTATCGAATATTTGTTAAAATTATTCTAATATTAGTTAAAATCATTGGTGAAAAAGATAATTTATATAAAA
>JBBUKS010484716.1:0-16101 GCA_038050645.1 Hedychium gardnerianum
CACTTCTAAAAAATCTGTTGCATTTTAATTATAATGCAACACTTATTTGAAAGTGTTGCATGTTTTCTCCAAAATTTAATATATGACAATAATTTATTAAAGTGTTGCTCCCAAAGTGATACCTTAGGCTCATTTTGTAGTAGTGGGTCCTAACAGCATATTTTTATCACCATATCTAAAATCTAAAGTGAGGTATATTTTTTTAAATAATGTTAAAAAGTTGGTGTGTAATAGTTTTTTATAAGTAGTTATCTTTTGTACTGTAATCTCAATATCTATTGTTGTATGGATTTTTTTATATGGATGATTAGAGATATGGATGTTTTGTATGGATGATTAGAGATATTTTGTATGGATTTTTTTATGAATGTTTTTGTATGGATGTTTGTTAAAACTTAATTTGTGCTGTGAAGTTGTTGATATTGATTGTATTGTGAGTTTCATGCGAAAATCATCATTTGTGATGATTTTATTTGATTATATTTAAATGTAAACATGGAAAATGGATGAAAATGAGGTGAGTTTTTTTTAATAAAGATTAGTGATGAATATTAAAATCCGTCGCTATTCCATCGCTAATCTATCGATAGTTCCGTTTATCAAATTAACGACGAAGATTATATCTCTGTAGCTAATTAGCAATGTATATTAATTTACCATCGCTAATTAGCGACGGATATTAACTTACCGTTGCTAATTAGCAACAGATTTATATAATTTCGTCGCTAATTAACTTACGAAATTTAGATTCCGTTCAGATTATTAGCGATGGATATTAACTTACCGTCGTTAATTAACGACGGATTTATATAAATCTATTGTTAATTTGATTTAGATTCCAGGCTAGATTTAGCAACAGATATTAATTTTTCATCGTTAATTAATGAAAAAATTATAAAACATCGTCATTAATTAATTTACGGAATTTAAAAACAGAATATATAAATTCATCGTTAATTGCATATAGTAGTGATGGAATAGTGATATCAATATCAAATATGAGAGAATGGCGAAGGCGAAAGCGAAAGAAGCGCACCCTGTTCATTGCTTGCGGTGAAAACGATACTCCCGGTCTCGTCGCCGATGAGGCACTCGCTATCATGGTGGGACGAACGCGACCTGCGGTGTCGGCACGGTCCTTTTTGACCACACTATCGGATTTCACCACCTTGACCGTGAGGGTGTGCCCTTATTAATCCACTGGCTTGAATATAAAATTGATGGCGTACTTCCATGGCTATTTGTGTATCTAAATCATTAAAACGCTACTCGATTTTAAATTAACGTATTAAAAATTAAATTGGATCCGATAGTAAATATAATTTATTGAAAAATTAATTTTAAAATTTTAAAATATTAATCCACTAACATGTGAACCATGGAAGTAATTTTATATGTCTTATGAAATAGATTGATGATTAATATATAGAATATTATCATTCTAAGATTATCATGATTAAATTCTGATTAATAATTAAAATTTTATTTTCTTTTATATATTGATAATTATTTGAGTTAATGAATTAAATTTTATATTTTATTTTTTTTATATTGATTTTAAAATGAATTTACGAGAGCGCTGAAATATATGTTTCACCTTTTTTTACTATCGTAGACACAATTTTATATACTTAACTTGTTAACACTACTATGCATTTAAACCGCTAAACACCCAGTTTTAAATCAATGTATTCAACTGGATGCACGTGAATATAATTTATATTTTCATGTGTCAAATATGAATTCGATAAAAAATAAAATAATAAAGAGTTATTGAAAAATTAATTTGCTAATCAAAATATTAATCCACTAGCTTGTGAATAATGGATGCAATTTTATATAATTAATTTGGTAACAATTTTTTTACATAAAATTGGGGGCGTCCTTCTACTGCTACTGTGCACCAAACCGCTAAACATCCAATTTTAAATTAATGTATTAAAAATTAAATTAGATCGTGAATATAATTTATATTTTCATGCATCAAATATGTTAAGATAATATAGATTTATATATAATAGAATGTATTTAATAAAAAATTAAATATAATAGATCATAATAAGGCCTAAATTAGATCAAACGTGTAAGTCAAATAGGTTGTACAGACATTAAGAATTGGTGGACGGGACATCTGTAGTGCCGATCTAATTGATGTGCTAATTAATTATTACTATTTCATTAATTAATTAATAGTTTAAAGTTTAATATATTTCAAGATTATACCGTATTTATGTTCGAAACTAGTAATGTATTTCTGATGGGAGAATGAAAATCTAATGTGTGCTACATTGGTAATTTAAAAATACATCGTGGTAAATGTGAAATTTTAAATGTTTTATTGAATTTAAAATAAAATTGTAAAGGTTACAATATGATTAAACAATAATTATTTATCGATAAAAGCGGATTCACTTGTTTATTAACATATTAGTATAAGTTTTCGGCTCAAATAATGATAAATTTAATCTTATAAAAAAGAATTATTGGCTATTAAAATATATTTAAAAAAATACACAAGAAACTTGATTCCGGTAATCAATGTTTTCAAATCTGCTATCAATTAAAAAAAAAAAATCTTATAATAAACTAAAAAAAAAAACGGGTTCATTAAAATGGCCCAACGTGGATGGATGCATTAAATCCACCGGCAATTGGTATATTTTCTTCTCTTGAGAATCAAAAGTCTCCGCATCTACGCTGACACTCGGCGCTTTTGTCAATTCATTTAAAAATCAACTCGAAAAATAAATTATAAAAATTAATCTAAATAATCTGAATAATAATTAATATATATAAAAAATAAAAATTTTACTATTAATTAATATTTAATCTGTAGATCTGATTAATTCTTAAATCTCGTCTCGTTTGGTAAAAAACGTGAAACGCCCCAACGCCTCTGTTAGTTCGTCCCAAGATTAACACGGAGGAAATAAATAACGAGGGTTAGTTTAGCCAGTCCGAACAATTGTGGCAAAAGGCGAAACGCTCGCCCCTGGCACCTTTGCAAAATTCTTAGCCAGCCTGAACAATGACTAGTACATAAAGGGGACAGAAACTTAATTATTAACTAGGATTTAATTCCTAAATTTTATTAGGACAACCTCTCATACACTGACCAACCGTTGATTCTGTGGGACCTCAAATCTCGTCTCGTGATCCATGCACTAGTCATTAATAAAGGGACACGCATCCACACCTGTATATAATGAGGAATCGAGTATTCATTGCTTCATTCCATCGTAGGGATTATAACTCTCTAGTGACTGGTGATGGACCACCTCATCGCCGACGTCGATCCCCCGCCGCTCCGCGTCTTCTTCATCCCTTTTTTCGCCACCGGCCACCTCATCCCCTTGGTTGACATCGCCCGCCTCTTTGCAGCCCGCGGCGTTGATTCCACCATCCTCGTCACGCCGACAAACGCGGCTCTAATCCGCGTTACGGTCGAAGCCGCTGCCGCCGGCGGACTTCCTCTCCGCACCCTCATCTATCCCTTTCCGTCAGCCGAGTCCGGCCTACCCCCAGGCATCGAGAACATCAGCGCCCTTCCCCCTGCGGAGTCGTACAAGATCGACTTGGCCGCCCCCTTCACGCGTCCAGCCCACGAACAGCTCCTCCGCCTCCACCGCCCGGATGCCGTTGTCTCCGACGTCCACTTCCCGTGGACCGCCCTCGTCGCCCGCGACCTCTGCGTACCCCGCTTTCTCTTCACTGCTGTGGGGCTTTTCCCCGCCTCCGTCGTGATTTCTGTAAGGCAGCACCAGCCCCACGCCGGTGTAGCCGGCGACGACGTGCCCGTCCTCGTCCCAGACCTCCCTCACCCAGTGTTCCTTACGCGTTCCGAGCTCCCAGAATTCCTCCTCCGAGATGTTCCCCTGCGTCGGTTCCGGGACGAGTACATGGAGGCGGAGACTGCAAGTGCGGGCGTCATCGTCAACAGCTTCGTCGAGATGGAGGCTTCCTACAGCGAGTACTACCTGCGAGCTCGCGGACTTAGAAGCTGGTTCGTGGGACCCGTATCCCTAGCGACCTCCAACGCCGGCGTGCGCGGTGACGGCGACCCTGCTGCCTCCGCGAACAGAACACGGTGCCTCTCGTGGCTGAGCGAGCAGGCGCCGAGGTCCGTCGTGTACGCTTGCTTCGGGAGCTGGTGCCGGTTCACGAACGAACAGCTGAGGGAGATGGCGCAGGGGCTAGAGGCGTCCGGCCGCCCGTTCCTGTGGGTGGTGCGCGAGGAGGACGGCCAGGAGTGGATGCCGCAGGGGTTCGAGCAGCGGGTGGAGGGGCGTGGATTGGTGCTGCCAGGGTGGGCCCCTCAAGTGGACGTGCTGGGCCATGAGGCGACCGGCGCGTTCTTGACGCACTGCGGGTGGAACTCCTTGCTGGAGGGCGCCGCCGCGGGGACGCCTATGGTGACTTGGCCGCTGTCGACGGAGCAGTTCATAAACGAGAAGCTGGTGGTGGCAGTGCTGAAGGTGGGCGTGCGGGCGTCGGATCGGTATCGGAGCACGGTGGACGAGGAGCCGCATGTGGTGAGGGCGGAGGAGCTGGCGCGGGCGGTGGGGAGGATAATGGACGGAGGGGAGGAGGCGGTGGGGATACGGAGGCGAGCGAGGGAGCTCGGGGAGAAGGCGCGACAGGCGGTGATGGAGGGCGGATCTTCCGACAAGGGGCTGAATGATTTGATCGTGGAGATCCGAGACGGGCAAGGCAAGAAGAAGGACGTCCCCGCCGCTGCGGTTGGTTCTTATCAGCCTTAAATCCAACCACCAACATTGTTATCTCCAATAAGGAATACATTATATATTTTATTTAATAATAAATTTAAGTGATCAGTATGTCATATCTTAAATTTATCGTAAAATTTTAAATTTAAGTGTCTTGGGCATATTTGAGAAATACAAATTTGTTTACAATGTGCAAGTGTTTTTAATTATATAGATTTAAACACTTTTGGAACGGTGATTTTTCATTAAACATTAAACATTGACAGGACAACGGGCGATCAATTTTCGGAGGAGGACAAAGCGAAACGTGAAGGGGAATATCTCACGAATGGATTTAACAAACACTTGTGATGATTTCTCTATCTTAATTTGTCAGTGTTCGGTTAGCACCAACCATGGAACAATTACTTGATCAATCATCCTTAATTGTACTGTATTTGGTCAACTCGACAAGTATTTTAAGTGGCCTAGAGGATAGGATGTCTTCGTATTAGACATCTAAAATTTAGATATGATAGGTTGAAACGGATTTAGTTCATTATTTAAATGTTTTCCTTATATAATACAATACAATGACAATTTATTTTTTAAAACAATTGATCTTTTGTTTTAAAAAATGAATGTAATATTTTCTTATATACACTCGGATAAAAAATAATAAAAAAATATCATTGAAAATCAATTTAAATTTATATTTAAAATGTCGATGATAAAAGTTATAATTTTTTAAAATAATTGATTAAAAAATAATAAGACTTATTAATTTTTAGTTCAGAAATTTAGATATTTCTCTCGTTTTTAGTCGCCCTATGAACGATGGAAGAGGACGGAGAGAGTTAATGCCGCAGGGGTTCGAGCGGCGGGCCGTGGGGTTGGGCTGCGATGGTGGGCCCCTCAGGTGCACGTGCCGGGCCGTGAGGCTACCAGCGCGTTCTTGCTGTCGACGAATTGCAGTTCATAAACGAGCGGGTGGGTGAGTTTGGTCAACTGAACGAGGACCGTGAGTGGTAGGTTGGTAGGTGTGCATGGGCAAATTATGAGGCAACTGTTTCAATAGAAAGCAATGAATATTTGGGCAAAAATAAAGGACCGCCCAAATTAAAAGAAACACGAGCATCTCTAAAAAAAAAAAAAAAAAAAAAACGCATCAGGTAAATCTCAGGTAAATCTCTTGTAGTGCGATGAGATTTAAATAGGGTAGTTATTCATTAAAAAATTTACTATTATTTCATGGCCAAGCGCATCTCTTGTGGCAAAAAAAGACGAAATGTTCATCCCGAGCGTTTTCGTCAGTCCGTTTCAAGATCAATATAAAGAAGATAAATTACGGGGCTAATCTATCCAGCCCGAAATGACTAGTACAAAGGAGGCCAAGCGCATCTCTTGATTTTGTTTTAAAAATATTTTTCAATCCAACGCTATGTTATTGTAGAAATTATCAGACTATCCATTATAAGCTACTTGATAATTATTATAATATATTTAAAATAAATTTAAGATATAAGATTTAAAATTTATATAATATAAAAGGTACTTAATAATTATTACAACGCGTGTTTAGGATGAATTAAAATTTAAAGTGGTATAAATAATTTTAATCTAATTGTTAAACAATATTTTGATATAATAATATTTAAAAATATTAAATTATAAATCTTAAACTCAGGCTCAATATATTATAACTATTATTCAATAATTTCTATATGTAGTAATTATTGAATAATTTTTTCATGTTATAATAATTATTAAGTAATTTTTATACAATATAAATTTATATTTTATATTTTAAATTTATTTTAAATACATTGTATCAGTTATAATTTTTATATATTGTACAAACTATTAGGTAGTTACTGCATGTTGTAAAAACTTCTATAATAATATTAAGTCAAGGAGTATTTTTAAGATTAAATGATGTTCATTTAATTTATTTTTTAAAATAAGAGATGCCTTTTGATTTGGTAAAATTTAAGATGCCTATTTGATTTTTTTTCTTAAATATTTATGAATAAAAAAATTAAAATGATATATAATTAATTTTTTTGGAAAAAGAATTAATATTTGAGAAGTATGAAAAGAGAAAATAATTATAATCCTAAAAAAAACATATGCGACCGAGTAGCGTTTTTTATTTTTGACCTACCATCGATATGCGACCGACCACAAACTGGAGCTCCAACTACCACCTCCACATGTTTATATGCACTCTTCCGATCTGCAAGCTACCTATGCTCCGACTGCAGAAGCATGGCTCAAGAGTGCAGCAATTCGGATGAGGTAGGGATCCAGGCTTTGCGATCGATGCTTGTTAAGTTATCAATTTGATCATTCCCCATTCTCACGCTAAGATCCGGCATGGCTCGATGAATCGATAATTTCACCAGGTAGTTCTTGGAGCGGAGGTAGGTATTGCGAGGGTGATCACCTTGAACCGTCCCCGGCAGCTCAATGTCATCTCTCCTGGAGTAGTAAGTTCGCGGACATGGACTCTCTTATCTTTTGATGTGGTTTTCCATTTTCCAAGGATTGATAAAAGGCGTATTTTCGTGGCAGGTTTATCTCCTGGCCCAGTTCCTTGAGAAATGGGAGAAGGATGATGATGCCAAGCTAGTTATTTTCAAGGTTGGGTTTTTTTTCGCGAAAGAAGTTCCTTTCTCCTTTGAAGTCGCCGGTAATCTGGTTTCTTTCTTTGTGTAGGGGGCGGGTCGTGCCTTTTCTGCCGGTGGGGATTTGAAGGTGTTCTACCAAGGGAGAAAAGGTTGGGAATTTTAAAGGAAACAAGTTGCATTCTATGCGACTTTTTTCTTCCGTTGTTGTCTAAAAATGGGGATATTTTTGGCAGATGATTCTTGCCTTGAGGTCGTTTACAGAATGTACTGGTTGTGCTATCACCTTCATACGTATAAAAAGCCCACGGTAGTTATCTTTATTTTGAATGTTAAAAGGTTTCTGTTCTAGTTATGTTGTCTCAATACCCAAATGGAGTTTCTTATGTATCTCAGGTTGCCCTCACTAATGGAATAGTCATGGGTGGAGGTTCTGCTTTGGTTGTCCCAGCAAAATTTTCTATAGTAACAGAGAAAACTGTGCGTTTTGTAGTTTCCTTGTAGTGAATCTTTTAAAAAAAATTATGATGCTTCATATTTTGTCTTTTTATGATGCCTTACCGGTTACATCCACATAGGAAACTTCATCTAACATATAACAGAGTTCTGAATGCTTTTTGCTCACTAGGTTTTTGGAATGCCAGAGGCGAGTATCGGACTACACCCTGATTGCAGCTTCTCTTATATCCTTCCACGCCTTCCAGGATACTTTGGTGAGTGTAATTGTGGATAATGTTTCTCTATGAAACTAACAAGTTTCTATGGTTTTGTTCATGGAAACCACAATTGAAATTTTGATGTATTTTGCCTTAGCCTTTGGCTTTTAGTACATGACACATTAGCTTTTTGGTTCTTGGCTGGATTTACAGGGGAGTTCTTAGCATTAACTGGTTCAAGGTTGAATGGGAAGGAGATGATTGCTGCAGGACTTGCAACGCATTTTGTTCCATCTGAGGTTTGTTCAAGAACTGATTCCTATTCCTCTCTGTATGGATATGCAAGGTCAAAACTTTGTATCAGATGGATCAAGTTAGTTTTTCCATTCATTCTTCCATCTTTTCCATCTCCCGATTGTTTTATCTTCGAACCTGTACTTAGTGTCTATTAAACAACCAGCCCCACTCATGCAGATAAAGATTACGGAAGGAAGTTTTTCCTCTTTTTCCCCTTATTTTGGTAATGTTAAATACAGAAATTGCAAGAACTTGAAAGTGCTTTGTTGGATTTGAGCACGAATGATGAGAATTCTATCATATCAATAATCGAAAAGTTCTCATTGGATGCCCAACCTGATAAAGAAAGCATCTCGAATAGGTAAACAACACCAGATCTTACATTCTTAATGGTGCAATATTTCCTAGTCTTGGAAAATAAAATTGTATAAATAGAAAATAACCGTTAGGAATGTGCTTTTTCAGGTTGTCAACAATTGACAAATGCTTTTGTGGGGAGTCTGTGGAGGAGATCATCAAATTATTTGTGAGTTAAGCAGCTATTCATTATTTCTGGATAAGCATCGATACCCTGATCTTCATGTCTTTGATAAATTCCAATCTAAATACTGTAGTTCCTTTTGATTCTTGTTCTCAATTTGCATTACTGTTCAAGACAATGTCCTGTTCTCTTGCTTGGTTAGAATACAGTTGATATTGGGTACGTTCTGTGGCATATCATGTTCTTATAAAGTCCACAATTGTTTTAATTATCTTTTTTAAGTTTTGTAGAGATAGCTTTAGCATAATCTGTGTTCCTTTGCTGTCTTAAAACTAGTAGATTTTGTCACATACTTCAATGAGATATCAATTTCTCCATAATCCATATGAAGCATTGTTTTGTCCTATTTGATAAGTATGTCTCTAAAAATGAAAATTTGAAATTTCCACCATTTTGCAATAAGTATTAGTTCACCCCACTAGAGTTTGGATTCTTTTTCACCTCCCATTGCAAGCATGTTTGCCATCAATTTTTCAGTGGAAAGTGTCAGCTAGCGCACTTGTAGAAAGCTTTTATATCGATGCAGGGTGGGTAAAAACATGACAACAGATTGTGAGTATTAAAGTCTGGAGTGGAAAATGCAGATCAGGACAATCTGAATTTTTTCTCCAGAATATCTGGTGGCATTTAGCTCCCCGTCATTTTGCACTAGTGAGATTGATAGCAGCAAATCAAAATTTAAGCCGAAAGTTTTATGAGTTGCTTTGCCTCTAATTAGATAAAGACACTTATGGAGGATGGGGGCTTATTCACTATTGTCCTAGAAGCAACACATGCATCAACCTAGAACTTCTTTTTTAATTTCATCAGAAAAGGAGGAATCACTAATCTGAGGCATTGACCCCTCTATTTTCAAGCTTGACATTGACACTCATCTACCCTCTTAATCTGGTAACTGATTCTTCTATATCACAAATATGTTGGACTGAAATTTTGGAATTTTTATTGGAAAGTACTACTAACTCCATATGGACGATACAAATTATAAATATGGTTTCAAGAGATTACTGTTGTCTAATGAGGTTTTCAGACAAGTTTCAAACTCTAAGACAATCTTCTGAAGATTATAAGCACCCATGTTAGATACTTCTACCCAACGCCAAGTAAACTGAATTATTACACTATCTATAGTTTTGGGAAAAAAATTTAGCAGACATCTTAATTTTAGCAGACATATCAATATTGGAACAAGAAATTTGTTACTAAGGGTATATTTAGCCTTGTACGTGTCAATTTTATTGTAAAGTGGTCAGAAATCAGATCTCAGATTGGCTGGCAGTAAAAGCATTGTTTAACATTTTGTTGTTAATATTGATTTTGAGCTTGCCTTTGTTAAATGGACAACATATGTAAGACAGTTCTTGTTAATTTTCATTTTTGCCAACTGAGGTAGCAATGTTGCATGCTTAATCCATTTTCTCTGGCTCCTTACTTGAGTTTCTTAACCAGCAGGATGCTATTAGTGATTTTAGTATTTTCAATAACCATTTGAAATTTGTTGGTTCTTCAACCTAATAGTACATGTAGCTACCCACTATGTGTGGCTTAGGATATCTGATTAATACAAGTATGCTTTTGTCGTGATGCTGAATCTTAGCTGATTAACCTATGCTCATTAAGAGCAGAAGAGCAATGGGCTTTAGATCTGTGTTGTAGTTTATTTATTGTGATTTATGGTTCACTGGACTATAATTATTTAGGACAGAAGGAAGAAGGCTAGTGTTGTACAGGAAAATTTCAACCTCTGGGTTGCAAACTTTCATTGGGATGTTAACCTTTTGTGTTCTAAATAAGATAACATTTTCATGCATGAGTATAAAATTGTTTAGATTTTATCATTGTCCAAGTGAACCTTATTTTACTTTTTTTGCAGGAAGATGAAGCAAACATGGCAGGAAATGAATGGATCTTTCCTATACTAAAAGGACTGAAGAGATGCTCTCCTACTGGATTGAAGATTACACTGAAATCCGTAATGCAACTTACTTTGATAGTTTGATGAAGATTGCTATACTCATATTCCTTTTTAAGAGTGTGACAATAATTTTCCTCTCCAGAAAAATAAAACTGTGTAAAAATTGCAAACTTGTATATGTGGGATGCTCAACTAATCAACAACAGTTAATAATGTTAACATACAAAGGATACATTTAGTCATTGGGCGGACTAAGCTGTTTTAGAAAAAAAATGAAGGATACATGGAATACCATAAATTACAAGGAGAATATATATATTTTACCCTTGAAAGAATTAAGTGATTAAAAAAGATATGATCACTTTCGCTGATATAGTCTTCCATAGAGTTCAACGGTTAGATAAGATCCATGCACTTGAGCACACAGAACTAGCTTCTCTGTTGTCTGTGTATTGAAATGCTAGGTAGTCTAGTAGCTTAGGTGTAAGTTTTTGCATGAGAAAATTATGAAACTCAGACCTTTGCGGTACCTCCATAATATTCTGCAAAATTTATTTATGAATTTGTGGTAAATGCATGGTGTCTTTCTACTAAAATGCATGTCACAGATGATTGATTGTCACCCCCTTCTTTTCTACTATTTATGTCCAAAATGACTTCATTCGCAGAAGATTTACTGTTTCATCTGCTGAACAACAGGTAGTGTTTTCTAACATAGTCTTGCTTGCAGATTCGAGAAGGAAGAAAACAAACTTTAGCTGAATGTCTGAAGAAAGAATTCAGACTTACCATGAATCTGCTCAGATCAGTCATTTCTACTGACATATATGAGGTAACTGGAAAACATATTGTTGTGGTGAGAATTTTTCTTCATTTCAAATTTCTCGTATTATCTATAAAGAGGAAAGAGAGTAACCTCAGGGCAATTTGCTTTGGGATACAGTTGGATAAAATTTTCTAATTTCTGAGACTATAAATCATACAAGATATCCACTTAATTGCTATGTTTTTCAAGCAACTGTGTTACTGTACTACTGTGCAAATCCGTCCTAATTTGTGCATAAACACCAATATTCAGTCAGATTGACTGCTATGAAAATTTTCTTGTGTCTCTATACGCTTGAAGCAGCACTGACATTTGATTTTGGTTTTTAACCCTTTGTTCATGTTTCACATTATTAGGGCATCCGAGCTCTTAACATTGATAAGGACAATTCCCCCAAGGTAATCCATGGGATGTCTACTTTATCTGTCTTTTACTTTTCTTTTATGTTATATGGTGCATCATAATGGTGTTTTAACATGAAATTTTAGTGGGAACCATCGAGCCTACAAGAAGTGAGCACTGAAAAGGTTGACCTTTGTTTTAAACCATTTCAAGATGAGCTAGAACTGCAGATACCTGGTGATGAAGCTAGCAGGTTAGTATCTTTTACATCCATAATGACGAAGTCCTTTAAGCAGTTCCCCGGTTTCTGATGCATCATTTTGCAGATGGAGTGGCAAGTATGAGAATACAGTCTATCCGAGCCTGAAAGAGAAGCCAGATTACCTAGTTAGCTTTGTCGAAAATTCCTCTGGAACTCGAAATTAAGTTGCAAGAATTCTGAATAAATTTATGCCATCAAGAGGACGTTACTTGGAATAAACACGGTCGATACTTGCAGCCGAGTTAGTAGCAGCATCACTTCAATTGTTGATCATTTGAAGAGGTATATGCCATCGAGAGGACATTGATAACTTGCAACTACTGGCCTTTAGCCTGAATGCCTGATGCCAATAAAAATAGATGTAAAATTATTCTATATCGAATGTTCTGTTATGTTGAGAGTAAAGAACAGCAAGCTTCTACGTTGTAGTAAAATTTACTTGAACTTGTTTCAATATTTATGCTGGAACTATTTACCTATGATTATGTTAGACCAAAGCTAATTTATCATCTTAACTTCAATAAAGAAACTTAAATCTCCATATTTACTCTAACCTGTCTAGTGGTTAATTCGATGTGTATATTACACGGCAGAAATTAAAAGGGCCTTTATTTTAAAAAAATATTGAAGAGATATTTCATCATATATATTAAAAAAATATTTTTTTTATCAATTTAATTAAAATTATTAAAATTTAATCAAAATTATTTCAAAATAATCATACTTTTATTCCAATAATATTGAATCAATTTTAATTAAATTAGAGCATTTTTAATTAAATTTGAATAATTTTGATAAGTTAGTAAAGAATATTTTGATATAATAATATTTTATATATAATAATTTTGATTAAATTAAAATAATTTTAGATAACATTATAATTATTATTATATTGTGAAATAAAGATATTTTTAAAATAAAAAAAAGATAATACTATTTTGATATGCTTTTTTTAAAAAAAAAATCGAGTGAAAAAAAGGTCTAGATTGTCTTCGAATGATAAGGTTGGCATTTTTTAAGGGAGGAGCACATGATGGAGGCTAGCTGGCTGGACCTGAATCAATAGCTCTTAGTGACGAGTCATCTACTTTGCCATCATTGGCTTTTAGACATCAAGTATGGTGTAATCCTGCAAGGAATAATATATTTGTTTTTTCTTCTAATCATGTCACATCAGCATACTTAATGAACTAACACAACTGTTTTTGTGTAATGATTCACACACAACCAGGGAGTAATTACTTTTGAAATGGCACCATCACTGTTCATGATTTTATCAGATTCGTGATCTGTTACAATCAAATAACAGCAATCATAAAGGATATATGCAATGATTTTTCAGAAAAGGCTGTAACATAAAGGATGTAGACACGTAAAGAATTCTTAGAAAACTCTGTAATGAAATTTTTATCTAGTTTAACCTGCTCAGCCACACAGAATGGAGAACATCCACATCTTGGCATCACCAAAACGTTGGACCCATTGAGGCCCCTGCTTAAAAGATAATATTCGCAAGGAATATGATAATTGGGCACCAATAGGTTCGGTGGAATGCCATATGATCGTTTTATCTTCCTGCACCCCACCACGTACACTCACCTAATTCCCACTTATTTTTGTTTATTCTCTTCAAACCTTGTCCACCAAAACCCTCACCTTAATGCTGCATTCTCTACGTGGAATTCGTTTCTTAAAGACTTTAGTAGAAAAGAGTCCTTTTATGTTATTATATGAATTAAGAATGCATCCGAAGGGAGGGATTTCTTCCAGAGAAATGCTATATCTCCTTGTGGCTAGTGATTATTAATTTGTTTTGCTTGCTTGTTTCTTCTTTTCTTGATCAATATCAGATTGCATCGAAACCAAGTATGCAAGCATTTCCACTCTGGTTAGTGATAATGCTGGACTCGAGAAGAAGAAAAATTCTCATGGTATTTGGAACTTTGATGGCTGCTTCTCTTCTACCGTTAGTCAGTACTTCACCTTTAGACAAGCACAAATTTGTCCCAAAGCACAGGACTAACCAGCCACAGCCATTGAAGGTATGCTATACTTGCATTAGATGCTGCATCTTTTTAGTAGCAATTATTTATGTTGCTGCAGGGGAACCCTCAACTAGAATTCCACATTAAACTCCATGCATTGCTGCTCTGGGCTTCAATCGGTGTCTTGATGCCTGCTGGAATAATTATCGTCAGAATGTCAAGAAGAGTTGAAGGCATTAAAATGCTCAAGGCTTTGTTTTATGCTCACGTCATTGTTCAGGTATGCCGACAGGTCTGAAATCTGCTGAATTTCCAAACCAAACTGGATTGCTATGAAATTACAAGCAATTGAATGAAATCGCACAGTTCGCAGCAATCCTACTGGCTACTGCTGCAGCAGTTCTAGCTCTGATGAACTTCGAGAACTCCTTGAACAACACTCACCAGAGGATAGGATTTGTGTTGTATGTCCTCATTTGGCTTCATCCATTAGTTGCTTTCGTCAGGCCTCAAAGGTCATCTTATAATTTTACCTATTTCAATGCCTAACTAGAATATAAAAAAAACAAAAATCTTATTTAATGTTGTGGATCTCTTCTCAGAGGCATGAAGATAAGGAGCATTTGGTATCTTTTGCACTGGCTCCTTGGAACTGGAGTATGTGTGTTGGGCATGACAAACATCTATATTGGCTTAAATGCATACCATGAGAAGATGTCAAGAAGTGTGAGCCTGTGGAAGGTCCTGTTCACTGCACAAGTCTGCATCATTGCCATTATCTATTTGTCCCAAGATAGATGGGATTATATGTTGAAGCAAGGAGTGATCCTGGATGAGCAGGTCATGCCCAGTAGCCACTCGACATCTCCAAGTAGCAACCAGAAGGAGTTGGTGGTGGTGTCCTCAAGAGTCAAATGATTCAGTTAAGGTAGTTTTTCATTCCTCTGTTTTCTTCTTCTGGTCGTGCATTTTCCAGAAGTGAACATTGGGATGGAGGAGATGTTTCTGAATGCGCGAGGCTGATTTCCTCGATTGGTTTGCTTCATTGTGATATGATTGAGAGAGCCACGCACATGATGATGCCTTTGGTCTGTAATAATTCAGCTAAAAAAGAGAGATAGATGGAGCTGTTTTTAATCTCAATCCAATTAATTCACTGTGAATTATGTGAAGAAAGCAACTTATGTACGTACATAAAACCTTGTGATGGTCTTCTCTATAATTACAGTGTTTATTGTTTCTCTTGAGAGAAAGTTGGATTACTTTGATTGATTTGGATGAGTTTCCTGCAACAGTGTGAGCATTCGGAATCAGTTGCCGATCACTTGTCCATTCATATCCATCAATACTGTCTCCTTCCGCCCGCACCTTCGCAGCGCACACCCAAATTATTTGTTCATGCACTAGTTTTCGGTGCAATAATAATAAAAATAAATAAATAAATAATAGCAACAACAATAATGCTCGATGTATATAGAAAACAAACCATCCTCTTTTGAATCTCAAAGTCTCATCTCTTCCATACTGTTTGCATCAAATCTGGAGATCGAACGATGGGTTCCCCGGCAGGTTCTTCCTTCCTCGGTGGTTGCATCGACCCTCACTCCTTTCTGCTTCGACCAGATCAATCTCGCTTTGACCTCCTCAGCCGCGAAGAAGATCTCGAGACAAGGCAGAGGATCAACTGGATCAGCATTCTGATCAAGAGACTGATGAAGAAAGGCAGGAGCATCTGCTGCTCAAAGCCACTCAGACTTGGCTATGATGAAGAGAGCTACTTCCAGAACTTTGATGATGGCCAGTGGAACGAGTGATTCAGTCAGTTTCTTTCGAGATCATTGGCATGAAATTTTGCATTTGTTGAAGCCACTACAAAAATATCAGGCTTTAGCGACGGCATTAGCGACGGAATATAATATCCGTCGCTAATTAGCGACGGATATT
>JBBUKS010484772.1:0-36785 GCA_038050645.1 Hedychium gardnerianum
ACTGCCTCCTATTCCTATAGCAAACATTTTTGTGAAAAACACCCCGAAAGTCTTGTTAATGTACATTTCATCCTCATTGGGGAAACATCTAGTTTTTTTAAAAAAAAATGGGACCAAAATTTTCACATAAATGACAAAATATAATTTACTTTATATCCAATCAAATATCTTTAGAGTAGCCCAGCGTTTAGCGGGGTGGTAAAAGAGATCTTATTTCCTAAATAATAAGGTTTAATTCTTATGTAAATACATTTACGACAATTGCACTGTTAGTGAAATTAGTTAAGACATCCCGTCGTATTCAATTTTCACGTAGAGGGCACCTGTAACAATTGAACTGCTAGTAAAGTTAATTAGGCAAAACGTTTGTGTCCGTCAATTTATTTCGGGACTAATACAAAAAAAAAAAAATCATAAAAATTAATCTAACTAATTCGAACAATTATCAATACATAGAAAAAGATAGGAACCTGACTACTAATCAAAATTTGACTAATAAAACCAATTAGAAAGTCACATTGAGAGTCATCGTCACGAGTGACTATTAACCCGAATAATAATTAATACATGAAGAAAAATAAAAACTTGGCTATTAATCAAAATTTAACTTCCATATCTCGTGTTAATAACATCTCATGTACTATTCAACAATCCATCTCGAGAGACCATTATTTATATATATATAGTACCAATATATTTGGTGATAAAAAGATAAAATATTTACTTTCAATGCTCCCTCTAATCCGTCCCATGATCAACACGAAATAAATAAATCATGAAAATTAATTTACTAACCCGAACAGTGACCAATGCATGGAGAGAATAGGAACCTGACTACTAATCAAAATTTGACTTTCAAATCTCATGATGACAACGTCTCATGCCCTAGCCATTAATCCATCCCGTGGGGAAAAAAACAAAAACTTAGAGATAATATAAATGATGACAAAAGACGAAACGCTCGCCCCAGTATTTCCGTCAGTCCATTTCAAAACTAACACGAAAAAAATAAATCACAATAACTACTAATCTGAATAATGATTAATATATAAGAGAAAATAAAAATCTAACTACTAATTAAAATTTAACCTCATATCTCATATTAACAACACCTTATATATTAATCATCAATCCATCAAAAGCATAGAGCTACGGACGGTCTTGTTTTTTCATGATTTTTTTTTGGGCGTATAGGATGGATTCCAAGAAAAAGGAACATGTTGCGATCATGGAAAATATTCTGAATCCAATTAGTCATAGCACATGAACAACCAATATTACTTTAGCTGTATATTAAATAACTTATAAAAAGATCAAGTCGCTATTTTTCCATGATAAAATGTAAAATACAGTAGAACTTTAGGTATCCTTAGAAAGAGACTTGTCGATTGATAACAGTAGGAATTGCATCTTCAATCCATTTAGAATGTCAAGATCCAAGCATCATTCTGGTTTTCTAAGCAGTGCTTTGGTTCATATAAAGAGGCTGTTCGATCGAATGGGTTGACAATGAGTTTTCCCCCAGCAATCCGGTCACAGTTTTGATTGTACATATACAAACACTAAGAAATGATAGCATTAACATCACTCAGCTAAGTTTACAGGAGGATCTAAGCTGCCAACAAGTATTGCCAGATCGATGTCCTTGTCCTCAAATTTTTTGATGAAAGGATGACTCTGAAAATTCAGTTAGAATCTATCAATCTCTCGAATGTTACAGCGTACAAAAAAGAATTACCGAACCACTGACCAGGAGCTCCGAGGATGACAGACGTTGCTTAGGGTCTTTCTGTATGCTGCAAACAATTTGATGGTAAGGCCAATCAATTAGTTTCAACTTGCAAATGAAGAGAACATACCAAAGTAGGAAGTTTTGATTGTAATACATATGCACACACTGCCACCAAAGCTTTTAGGGGCTTGTGAGAATATACATCATGCTTAGTCAGTAGATTTTGGCAGCTTTTGTGAGAAAATTGTCAGAAATCTTGGATGAACATGAGAATAGTATCTCCTCAAACCATGATAATGTGATTCTTGTTAGAATTAATATCAATATGTGGATATGCTAGAGTTAACGTTTAGTCCTACATTTAGTATTTGACCTTTAGTTATTATGTGGTTAGAGTTGGATTGGCATTCTTGGTTTCAGTTACTATTCAATATCGAACAGCAGAAACATCAGTGTTAAAGTAGTCTCAGCAAGGCTCTATTTTCCATATATAGAATCTGAACATCTTGCGAAAAGCCAAACTCAGTCATAGATTATGAACTAAATAACTAAAGATTAGCTCACAACATAAAAATGGATAGTACCAAGATTCAGTAAAATCAGATGGCGTCAACTTAGATTTATTTTGTATTCTCCAAAATGAGAAAATTTTGCAAGGATGCCTACGACTAAGAACAGAATATAATACAAACACAAACTATAGAGTGGCAATCTTGTGCAATGAATGGAAAAGATAACTTGAATCTATATAGAGCCTTTATATAAGATTCAAGGCCAAGGCATTTTAATACAATACCAGGGAGGAACTAGAATTCATAGAGGATGTTATATCATGATTAAAATGACATGAGAAATATATTAGTATTTTTTTATTTAATCCTTTTTAGAGAATCCATTAAGTCATGAAAACATAGTACTACATTACTGACAGTAGAATCAAATTCTATTTGATACATAACATCTAGGAAAATACAAATGAATATGCATAAGAAAAAACTATATGGTGCTACGTTGTGCAAGATAAGAGTGAAGACTTATTGGCTGATGAATGATCAAGATAATTAAAAATAAATACATGGGAGTTTAGGGCATACCAAGCAGATATGAATGAACAGAACTCTGAGGAGAACTGATCTGAAGGAGCAGAAGGTGGTGGTTGATCCACAATAGCCTCTAGAAGTTCGTAAAAACTCAAATATCCTTCTGGCTCTGTTGATGTGTAAGGAAAATGGCCAATTGCAGACTCAAGGATTACCAAGCCCAAACTCCAGATGTCACTTTTGTAGTCATATGAGGTTCCAGTAATTCGTTCAGGCTAAGGATACAAGTAATTTATTATGACAATCAAGCTATGAGAACATATACATGCTGTCAGAAAGTTCCCTCAGAAATCAAAAAATATCAAAACAATGCAACAACGACTTATGGGGTGGTAGTTCACATACCGCCATATAGTTATAGGTGCCAACAAATGTATCACGCTGACCCATGGAATTGGCAAGCACTGCACTTACTCCAAAATCTGTGATCTTCACCTCACCTTTATGGTTCACTAACAAGTTTGATGGCTTTATATCCCTATGAATTACATGTCGTTCATGGTGCAGATATACTAAACCCTTCAGAACCTATGCATACATGAGAATAATATCATTGATCAAAGAACAGTACAGCCTTTCCAGCTTTCATATCCAACAATGTACTAGATACTTGCCTGCTTACAGACGACTGCTAGATATGGCTCAAGAATTGTTTTGACTTGATTAATTACATCTGCAAGTGATCCACGGTCCATGTACTCAAGTACTAGAGAAATAACACCATTGTGGTAGAAAGAATGGTAACAAACAACAATGTGAGGGCACTGAGAGGCTTTATTTATCTTAAGTTCTTGCACAATTTGTTTACGAACTGTTTCCTGAATGCACATCTGAATACCCTGAAAATAATCAATGAGGTAGAGTTGGGTCACTCTGTTCAAGAAAAAACAAATTCTTTCACCACTTTTTTTTTATCAAAGATTTGGTTTACTTGGATGTAAAGAAAGGAGAGGAAGGGAGAGAGGAGTAACAAAATTCCACATGGATCATGAATCCCTTTTTTAAATTAATTTTCCTTTCCATCCACTTCCGTCACCTAACTATCCGTTCAAGTAAACCCCACCTAGGCAACATGGCATTTGCCACTCAGTGAATAAAGATATATGCAAGATACAAATAGAAAAAAGAAAAACAAGTACCATAAATCTAAGCAGGTTTTTAGCCTTCACTACATGACTTAGCTTGTTTGACTAACTAAACTTACAGTCTCAATGTATAATAAAGAAGCAACATATGGTGATGCTAATCAAGTTTTAATTTTTAAAAACAACTTTTTTAATATGAATATGTGAGCAGCGAGCAACAAACAGAGAACATGAACATTGAGTTGAAAAATAATATTCATATGAAGCCTATTGTCCCCTAATGTAAAAAATATAAAAGACCGAATTGAAGTTATTCAAGAGATTAAGAAAAAGTAAATGGCATTTGACAGATCAAGCGTGAAGAGACTAAAAAATGGATCCAATCTTTAGATCAACCTTTCACCGGAACCTATGCTATTGCAGCCAATAATCTCACCTCCTTCTGGTAAGTTTGAAAACATAGAATATGCAAACCCACATATACAAGTTGGCAGGATGAGATGTGTGCCTCATCACAATCCAATTTACATGTTGTACGTTGGTGACTGATAGTGTTTCCTAAAACAGTTGTCATAAAATTTTGACAATATTTGGACGGTTTATATTGAACTAAATTTTGTATTTTCCATTAACAACTCTGAGTTTTACTTACTTTATCTATAACATACGCGCTTTAAACAATTGGATGGCATAGATGAATTTAGATGGTATTTCAATCATAAATGTCTGCATAAATATACCTTTAGAGCATAAAATGTTCCAAGCCATTTATGCCGCACCAGTTGAACAATTCCTCCACTTCCCTTCCCTATGACTTTAATGGCCTCAAGATCTTCTCTAGAGAATTCTACATCTTCCACATCTAGTGGCTGCATATTGTCATGCCAAAATTCCAAATTTATAGAGAAAATTTGAGAAGTTATGCAATTGAACAGAGCAGATGAATGAGCAATCAAAATCATGTATGTAAATAACAATGTTAATGACGAAATGTAATGTGCAATGTAGAGTCTGCTGTTTATGCCTTCCATCCAATTAAAAACAAGGATATTCTTTATTTGAATCTGTTACAGTTACATAGTTCCTTTCCAAATATGTTGTATTTAGAGACATTTAAATATTTACTCAGTTTCACAAATAAGCTCAATTCTAACTGAACACACAGAAACATGTTTCTTCTGGTGAACCAGAAGGAGATACATAGCGCATGTACAATTGCATACTTCAAATATGCATCCCATTAATTTCAGGCTTGGGATTAGGATCACTTCAGCTATTTCAGACATGAACATAACATAGAAAATCAAAGTACAAACAATTAAAATAACAAGTAATCAGTGTGCAATGTGGACATGAAGAATTCTATTCAAACGTTGATT
The DNA here is from genome assembly GCA_038050645.1 of Hedychium gardnerianum. Lineage (NCBI taxonomy): Eukaryota > Viridiplantae > Streptophyta > Magnoliopsida > Zingiberales > Zingiberaceae > Hedychium > Hedychium gardnerianum. Next base: position 5,297 of record JBBUKS010484772.1, read on the forward strand.
TTAGAACATTAGCAAATAAAACTTTATTTCTCCAATCTGCATGCATGAATCACTTTCTGTTCAAAGAACTAAAGTAGAACATAAAATGACCACTTCCCCTTTTACAATTCTTAGCATGTGTGAATTCTGTAATAAGATTTAATTCAATTTATTAAATTATCTCATAATTAGCATCAACACACTAGAAGAGTATCAACCTCTAGCATTCTACTTATTTCCTGGTCAAGGAAGGTTACAATTCAAGCAAAGGCTAAAATCACAATTTGTTCGTCAAAACCCATCCGGAAACACCAAAGAAATACTTAATGTTTCGGTTGGTAGGAGAACAAGCCAAAATTTCAGCAAAATGAGAAGGCAGTCGAAGTCAAGTTTACCAGACTAGTTTGACTTTCTTCAGAGATCAACCGCAGTCCCCTCTGATTCAACCGCAGATCCCCATCCGTGAATGTGCCACTCGCCGTCCTGCAATTCGCAAAACACTGAATTTACTCAAAATCCGATCAAAAACACAGTAAAGAAACTTTGATTTTCCAAATATCAAAACCAGCAGCATTCTACAAAACCCCAGCAGAAAAATAAACAGAAACCAAATCCAGCTAAAGAAATTTCGGTAAGAGGTGATTCAAACAAAGAAACCACCAAATAAAAAACAAAATCCCCCAAGGATTAACAGAAGGAGTAGATGAACGGGTATGGTACAGGAATTTGTCGACGGGAGCTTCCTGAGGGGTAACATCGAGCTTCAGCTGCTTCAATTGCTTGGCGCCCCTCATGATCTAGGGCTATAGTCTTCCGATCCCTGAGTTGCTAGGGTTTTCGTGAATGGAAGAGAGCAGTGTAGAGAAATGAAAATCCAATTTAAAAAGGAAATCAAGACACGAAAATGACTGTGAGCAGTAATTAAAATTATTGTAAAAAAAATATCATTTTGAAGAGTCAAAAGAAGGCGACGGGGACGACTTTGAATCGAGAAGACTTCATTGTCTTGCAGTTTAGCATAATTAATGATTTCGAAACCACGGAAGAGGCCGACGGAAGGGTACGATCAAAACTTACAAACACAAAACCAAATTTGGCAAAATAACAATGACAGCCCTACAAAGTTTAAAAGAAATTTTAAATGTTACGCAATAGGTCTAAATTGGATATTTGGAAAACTTAAATGCCCTTTTGATAAAATTCACATAAAACGATATTTTTTCAAGTATTACAATTTTGTTATTTTTATTTCAATGCTATGTTTTATAAGTGCTATTAATGCCCTTAATGATTAAGTTTTTAATAAATAATTAAAGAATTTATTTGAATATATCTTCATTAGCATTAACATGTTTTCAATTTATCCTAATAATTAATAAAAAAATTCTGTAAAATCAGATTAATTAATTTTTATTAATGCCCTCGATAATGATATAATAATAAATTTTTTAATAAATAATTAAAAAATCTAAAATTTTAATTTTAATAAATAAATTTAAAAATATTAATTATCTAAATAAATTTTCATTGACGTTTCTATTATTTTTAATTATTTAAAAATTAATTATCTCAATTTATTTTAACAATTAATAATTTTTTTTTATAAAATTAAATTAATTATCCTAAATTCAATATTATTTAATTAATATTTTTTTTACAAATGCGGTTAATATATAAACATCTTTTTGTCTTTGTCATTTGACAATAAATGTGATGCTACGGAAAAACATGTGAAGTATGCTCGACCAAATGCCACAAAGGTATCCATCTCTTCTAATGCAGTGCATTTTACTAAATTTTTTTAATGTAGGGGAAAATAGAATAGTCATATGCTTAGAGAGGTAAATATCAATCAATTTATTCTTCAGACTTGTGCAAATAACTCCTTAGACACAATGTAATTTAATATAACTCAAGGAAAAAAATCATAATGGGCAGATTGAATGGTCAATCAGATAGAAGACGAACAGAAAAGCTGAAATATAATAATAAAAATAACAAAAATACAAACTCAAAGCTCAAACTGCAAACTCAAATACTTGATGAGCTTGGCACACAGAGGTTTGTCCTTGTGTACAAGTGTAGTGGGTGGAGAAAGAACCAAACAACATGTTTATCAAACTTCACTGCTTTTTTATTCTATATTGAAGTTAGGATGGTTCACTTTCTTTTATCGCCTCTAGGTGTGTCATCTACAACTGATGCGCTGCGGATTCCCCAAAATGACTTCGGAAGTAGATTCTTTTTTGTAGCAGTAAATTGCCAGCCAATATTCGAAAAGCAAGAACCACAGTTTGCGATGGTCCAAGCATACCTGCATCAAATAGGCATGCAGTGATTGTTCATATATGTATGTATATGAATGTCTGATCATGCTAAATGGGTGTGCAACGTTCAAGATGACCAAAATAACTTGTGACAGAAGGAACTTGTCAAAGAAGGAATCAAGATGATCAGTTTTTAGGACAATATAATTCATTAATACGAATATGCAAACCATCTCATGATCAAAAGAGTAGGCTTAGCAGAGTAGTATTTTCATACCCTGGAAACCAGCTGTGCTCTTTTTCAGGTAGACCACTGATTGCAAGTCCACTGGCATTGTAAACAGTGATGGTTTCATGAATATATCCATGTGGATTGACATAAGCATTGAGAGGGCCATCACTGGACATTACCAACATGTCACTCCGCTTGGCAATTAACGTCTGCAACAGAATGAAAATCATCATAGTATTTAAGGTCCGAAGAAGATATTGAAAATCTACGCTTAGCTTACCTGACATCTCTTGCAACGTATAAGATTAAACCCATTAAGTAATTCGATTTCTCTTTGTAACCTATAGGAAATTCCATCAATCTCTAGCAGCTCCTGCCTTGTAGCTTCTGACATGGGAAGTTTGCTGGCAATATAAAATGACAGAAGATCTGGTTTTCTTGCATACTCATCCAAGCTTGGTTTCCCTATTACCTTTCCCCAAAGATCTGCACCACATGCAAAATCACCTTAGAGAAGCACATAGATACTTGCATTTAGGGTGGAACACTACAGTAAAGAGCACATCACCGACACAATACATTGAGATAACTGTATCGAACAACAATACAACTCTATGGATCAGACTAGTCTTTCTTCTAAATTGTATTTTAATTTGGAAAGGAGGGCAGAGTACAAAAAATATCATCCATAAATACAAGCACAAACAAAAAGTATCCTGCATATATTAGCAGTGATATTCAAGTATTCCAGTGAGAATCTAATTCAAATATGAAGGATTATATCAACAAACAAATAAAGAACACAGAGGCTCAGGAAAAAGTTGAAAATCGACTCGATATCCTGATACTATTAAACTCTTCTACTTTATTATTTTAACTCCAATCCTTCATGTTGTTAATTCATTTCAATTAAATCCTGAACTTTTGAATCTCAGAACAAAATTATAACTTACCTACATCAATCAACCACTGCAGATCGATGCAATAACCCAATCATTCAAAAAAGAAGCATCAAAGTTGTCGTGGAACATTCTCTTGCTCCTATAAACACACTATTGGTATTCTTAAAAAAAATCAGGGTTTTAAATTTCGTTCCAAGCCAGTAGGCATGAATGAAACTTTTCAGTCAACCTGCCAACCAGAACATAAGAAGCCTTGAAACTCACAAAATTCTCAGTATGTAGCCAAGACCTAACAAATAACTTCCAACTAACACCGCTTGCAGGTGCCACCTCCTCAACCTCTCACTGCTAATCTCTATCAATCTCCACCTCAAATCTCGCTGCCAATCTCTGTCATCCTCCGCCTTAATTGTCTCTGTCGATCGCTGTCGATCTTTACCTTAGCAGCACCTCCCTCCCATCTTCTCTGCTTCACCACTCAACACTGCCCCCCTGCATTGTTCTGCCCGTCCACAAAGGCACAAGGCTCAATCTCCGCCTCATAGTTCAGCAACCTCACTTGAGTCTGCTTGTTCACGAGGATGCAAGGTTTGAACTCCGGATACACTTCTTTCCTTTTATTCCTCTTTCAATGTTGCCTCTTTTCTTCATCAGCTTTTCCCTCTTCCTCTTTGATGGCCCACACCACGTGTAGACTCTGTAGACAAGGTACCAATACAGTTTCATTTCATTTGGAGGCCCGAACCAGCTCGGAACAAAATTTCAAATCTTGAAACAAACCTTTTATCTAGAGATACAATGACCCCAATTCTTTAAAGTATAAGAGAAGAAAAAGAAAACATAGGGCATTAAACCTTCACCAAATCCAACTTCAAGTATTGTGCTAACAAGCCTTACATTTATACAAAGAATCAACATGACAGAGAGAAACTTGACAAGATTTTTTTGAGAAATTTTATAAAAAAACGACTGTGTCAATTATCATGGCAGGACTGCAAAATGCTAGCAGAGGTTCCTTGAATATAATAGGATTGTAGTTCATCACGTATAAACACTAAACTAGAACAGATGTGCCAACTCAGGTACCATACTAATGTGTAAGACAATACTCACTTCTCAGCAAGATTCATGCCATATGGCATCTGAAGAGAATCATAAAATAGTATGAAAGAAACACAATCAAATAAACGGGAAAAAGTACCACAATATACAGGCTAAAATCAGTAACGAATTTAATCATTTCATGCTATGTATAATGCAGCATATTATTCTAATTGTGACCATATTTTTACCTGCCGCTCTATGAGCAAGAGAATATGAGTCGTACATTTTGTACATCCAGAAAGGTAGAAAGGATAATGAGGCAGGAGATTGCCATTTTGATTTGTTGACTACCAAATTTCTTTCCCATTTTTCACAATCATCAGATATCTTTGCTGGAGAACGCTCAGATCCAAATTTACAAGATTTGGCCAATCCACCCAATATTTTTGAAAGGGATTTCTTCATCTTTCTATCTTGCCCATGCATGAACTCCTCATCACTCGATGGTTCATCAAATCTTTCATAAAGACCTAAAGAATCACCAGAATCACTTGTAGAAACCAATAATTTCATGTCAGTTGAATGATCACTGGTGATGCTTCCATAAGATCCGCAGTCCCAGCTATTTTCTGCGCCTTCAAATCCTTGGTGTTTGGCAGGAGAGATGCGTGAAGGTGTAACACATGTAAAACTGCCTCTATGAAAGTTACTAATTGAAGCTACTTGGGCAAATGCTACATTTGGTGTTCTAAGAGGAGGATCTTCCTCAACAATTTGGACCTCTCCACATGCCTGTCAAAGGAAAAATCTAACATCAGTCATCTACAAACCACAGCTAAATCGCAATGAATGTAACTGAAACTCACTGCTCCATCATCATCTATCCATTGTCGCCTCAACCGAAAGCGTTGTTGACCACGAGCAACTACATTCAATGAACCATTGTCTAATCTGCGGTATTGTCTTATCTAGAAAATCAACAGAGTGTATGTGATATTATTAAATTGTGGACAACTTCAATGCAGAGGTATTCCTGGAACACATCAAATTTAACCAAAGGGACTAATAAATTAAGTAAAATATGTCCGACACTTGACATTTAATTTTGAAAGAAATGGAAAGGGATGATTATAAAATTTAAAACCACCAATTAAAATCTAAGAGGAGCAACAAGGCAAACTACAAGTTTGAGGGCAACCTAGAAGTTCTAACTTCAAGCGCCAACATGAATATTTTATTTCAACAGACTAGGGTAAAAGGATTCATATGACCTAGATGCAAGCAAAAACATTTGGCACTAACTATTAGACAACCTGACATAGTTCAACATTAATGAGTTTAAACAAATTTTATTATGGAGAGAGATAAGAAATTTGACCTCTTCAGCAATTAGATTTTAAATAACCGTAAAGTTGGATGCCCATGATGCACATGCATGTAAAGCATCCTCAAGGTTCAATACATACTCAAGCCAATCCATCATGTTCAAGGAAATATATCGATGTGTGCCACATATCACTAGTTAAAAATTGTCATCATGCTAGGAAATACCCAAGAAGCAACCATAAGTTATTCAAACAATAGAAAAGAAAATAAATTTTCCTGAAGATAAATCTCTCGTCTTCCCTTCTGCAGTCAAACTCCTTCACATACTATATTCCTGCCTCTTCCAACCTTCTTAACACAATCCTGATTTTCAACCAAACAGGGATGAAGCAGTGACTCAAAACAAATTTAATTCAGATGAATAGCCTTAACAGACATCTTGCTCAAGATAAGCTACCTTCAACCAGTTTAACTAACTAAAAATAACAAAACTAGTTTACAATATGAGCATATCCCCAGATCCATCAAATACAGAATGTTCCCATGAGTTGGTGATTTGGCCTCATATGGGTAATTCCAAAAACTAATCAAGAATCGAACCAATATTTACAGCTCGTTTAAGTTATTATACATTGAGATCAAATAATTGGGCTTAAGTTGTCATTCTGTTTTTTTTCCCAATGAAGTGTGAGAACCAATCATCAGATATGTTCTCAAGGCATAAATGGATCTGGATATTAAAATTAGCTGGAAAAATGTCATGTTGCCTAAATAGGCCAGAAGGAAATGTGAGAATACATTGTATTTGCAGCCATAATTAAATATGCACCTCGGCTGTAGTGCCAGTTGAAGCAAAGACAAGTTTCCCATCCTCTGGATGATAATGAATTCTAACCTGAAAACAAGTGCTACGTACCCATTACTCAATGCCTGAGAGAACAGTATGAATAAAAGAAGGGGGAAAAGAGGAATTAACATACCACACCTATTGTGCATGGTGCATTAGATTGTGTAAGAGCTCTTTCCACAGCAGCTATAAATCGCCGTTCAAGGACTCTAAGAGGAATTGTTGCTTCAGGAAACAAAACAACTCCTGATGGATCAAAATTTTGTTAAAATATAATTCCATATAGAAGTATAACTTACCCTATGCTCAGTAAAAGTCCAACCTAGAGCAAAAAGGACATTTTTAGAAAGGAAAAAAGTGAACTCTAAGAAATACTTCAGCCTAATCATTCTTGAGCTGCCATCATCAAAGAGCATCAAATACATTGACGGAGCAAAATACAACTGCAAAATTTTTAACTTCTGAAAACCTGTTAGCACACAGTCTTCTATTGCCAGTCATGTAGTGTCAAACATGGAAAATTATATATTTTGAAAGAAAAATTGACTTGCCAACAAGATAATACTTAGAACAAATTTTCATAATTTCTCTCTCACAAATGATGAAGCAAGAATTACAGAATAAAAGCTTAACATGGCACTTTCTATGAGATTCTGCCAAGTTATTACATAGTGCTCCCAATTCTGATTTGTGAACTAAGTTCAAAGAGAAGATTTGGTAATAAGATGATTATTCTCCATGGCATTCAATTTTCCAGTACACTATTACCAGATCCGCACTGGCATTTTTCACAGGTAATCTGAACTCAATCAGTTAATCCACTATACTCCTAGAGATTGGCCGGAATCAGTTGATCAACAGATGCATTGACTGATTGGTCAATTTTTAGACTTCAATTAAGAAGTGAAATGGAGAAAGAATAACAAATGACGAAGAAGAGTGAGGCTTTTTAAAGAAAGGTGGAGTAGACAAAGCAAGTACTTAAATCTCAGACAGAAACAATGGCAATAATTTTCAACCTCCCTATTCTGATAGTGTAACAAACTTGGAAACAAAACAAACAAGCGAGAAACAAATATTAAGCAAGCAATTTTAAGATGGTGAAGGATTCCAGCAAAACTATAATTCTAGTAGTCACTGTACCTACCTTCAGTATAGAACATTGGAAGGTTCAAGACTGTGCCACCGTCCAAAAATGATGGTCGGGTATGAGTACTGTCAACCTCTGTCACAGATAAGTTAAAAAGAAGCTTTAAACTAGTAAAGCCTAGAGACACAATTTGTAAGGAAAATCAGTAAAGAATATATTACCGCCAAGATATGAATGCAATGAAGCCAAACATGTATTGTAGGTGAATCCACCAAACGAACTAGCGCCTCCACCACCACTGCCACCAATCCAAAAGCAAAGGCCACCTCGTTAGATAACTGCTTGATATATCAGCTGACAGCGTCATGTCGGACTGGACAGATGATTTATTCTATTGATTTTTGACCACTTGTCCATCGTATGAACAAAAAAGAGTAAACTTCCATGCTTATTCAACGCAGATAAGTATCAGAAACTAAAGAATATAACTGGAAAGGCAAATGAAGGCCGAGGTCGTATATTTTGACTATCTGAAGCACGAAAGAGCCTTAAATAAGCAGGAGAAGTAAGTCAAAAACGTTATAATTTAGTCACAACAGGTGTTAGTTGAATAAGTTCGCCTTTGCCAATCAGAGGTTTAACTTTGCTGCAATTCGTAAAATCTGGTATCCAGAACATCCTACGACCCACTAAACTTTGTTGTAGTAAAGCTTCTCTTGCTCATAACAATTTAAATTCAAAAATAACTCGAAAAAGTTGTCCATGGCAATCAAATTAGGGTTGCTTTTCTCCGGTTCACGGGAACTGCGATTCGAGCAATAATAACTCAAGAAGCGAGGAAATCCCTAATCCCGACAACATTTTGCATCATGCACCCGTAACCATCATCGAAACCCCAGATCGAGGTTGCAAGCGGGAAATCAAACCCAACCTGATTAAGCGGGGGGCATCGTCGTCGTCGGAGGAGTTGCCATCGACCTCCTCGACCTGGAGCTCCTCCATATCGAGCTGCCTTATCTGTTCCATTTGGAGCCTCTCGTGCTCGAGGATCCGCTCGTCCATTCCACTAATTCGTCTGTCTCCTCTCTCTTTCGTTCTCACAGTTCGACCTTTTCTTCTCCTTCTCTCTCTCTCTCGAAGGCTCCTATCGCTGCGCATATATAGATATTCTTTTCTCGATTGGCGCGTGCACATCACGTGACGCAAGCGGGTGCGGCAGCGATCGCCAATTCTTTTCTACGTGCCAACCCAAAAACTTGACCCGCATTAGAGATAAGATAAACTCGTGGAACCCACAATAAGGAAGCGATCGATTGGATCCCTCGTTTGCAGTCCGATGTGGTGCGTCAGGTACAACCGGAGTACGTTGGACGAGGGGAGAGCGACCGCACCGACTAAAACGCCTATCTCGATCAAAACAGGAAACAACTAAACCCAACAAGTGAAAAATCCACGGACATGCATCATCAGATGAGGGTTCCACATAGATTTCCTCACGGTATAGCGGCCGCGCGACGTCTGAATAATTATGTATGTTGTGAGAAAAATATGAAGAAAATTCCACTGATCCTTGTCATTAGTTGGAAAGATAACATTTAAAAGGGCAAAAAAAATAAAGGCAAGTTGATATAAATCATCAAAAAGATTCGAAAGCCAACTCAAACTAGATATTTGTTCAAAATGGTCGAGGCTTTCAGGAATCCATTTAATATTTGAGATTGTGAAAGACTGAAATTAATGAAATAAAATAAAAGAATATCATGTTTACTCGTGTTCCACTTGGTGATTGGGACGGATTGGCAAACAGCCAAAAGCCAAACCGACCGAAGATGCTCCAGCTTCGCATGCCAAAGAACCTAGACATGTTTTTGTTTAATTAAGAATTATAATAGATATAATCGAATGCAGTGTCTTTTCAGATTATCCAAAACTGGTCTACCTTCTGACTTCTAAATTAATTTTCCAAATCAAATTCGGTAAGTTAATTAATGATTGCATTCAACAAACCATACTTGACATTGCTAAAGAACAAAGCCGTCGTTGGTAGACGGACGAGCATCAAATGATCATTACTTGGCGCCGTTTAAACTTTTGCAATGAGTTGTCATCCTGCCAATGAAGGGAATTTAGTTAGAAAGCAATTTCAGCAACTAGATTAGATTTACTAATTATTCGAACAAAAACTTCAAAAATTTCAAAAGATGCAACTCGCACTTGGCGGGCATTGCAAGCATCTCACCTTGTTCTAGTGCATCGAAAAGCATCAGCATTCTTCAAGAATAGCACGCCCGAGATTCTTGGCCAGGGCTAATCTGACGGAACTAAGAGCATGAGACGGCAAGTTAGAATCGACAAAACCAGGGCACATCTTTGCCATGGAGAGATCTTGCAACTTATTCAGCAACAGATTTGTTTCTGAGACCCTCAACAGTGGTTGGGCCTTCCAGTTTAACAGGTTAACCTGCATTTCAATCAGAAATCAATTCATTCATTCAAATCTGCATTTGGAATATGGGCGAACTGCCATCAAAGATGGTCCTCCCACAATCTCAAATCTAGTTTAAATAAGTATTCTGAGTTTGTAACCTACATTAAGTGGTTTGCATAAAAGGTTGTCATTTTAACATTTATATTTCTATAAATACATTTCCCTGATAGAGTTCGCGTGGAAACACTGTTTTCAATAATCCTACATTGCAATGTTTAATACCATGCCAACCAATATGTCAAACATGATTCCAAATTCAAAAGGAATATAAAACATTCCGATTTACAAGTCGTAATACTTCCAGTAGTCTAGTCTAATACGATAACTATTAGTGATTACGTAGCAGGTTTATGGACATGGGCATACCGAATCGTATAAAAGGGGAAGCCAGAATTGTTGTGGAGTGGATGGACTTTTCATCAGCTGCAAAAGAGTAAAGTGAATATTGTGAATAAAAAGTTAAAGCAGTAAATTTCCAGTCCACTGTCGTCACAATGATGAGCAACCATATAATATGTTTAATCAGATGTGGATTACACAACCACAAAAAATTATAATATAGCAAGTAAACAGTTGACCACTGCAACCATGTAAAACTAAAGCTGTATGATTTCACATTTGCTCAATATCCACCAAGAATGGACCAAAAAAATAGGTCCGTACACAATATTGCTCGGAATAACACTGCTGCTGGGTCCATGTTTATAAAAAAGAAGGGAGGAATATGATAGATACTGAAATCCAGATTCCAGACTCACATCTGAGCTAGTTTGTAGGAAGTTAAAAGATATCCATTTTTAAATCCTATTTTTGGAGGTTTAATGATTTTACAATTTGTAATGTAGTGCTACGAGTCTCATTTAGCATTTGGTGGGGAGAATTGGCGCTAAACAGCAAATAGCATATTAAGTTTGGACATGAATATTTCAGGAAGACATGATTAATCAACATTCAACATTGCAATATATTCCACTTGACAAATATGAAATATCCATATCTTACTGTTACTTTTTCATTCATATATAATTAGGCACTAAAATTTAGTTAAGTTAGAGAATAAATTGCACGGAAAAATAATCCAACGTCTGCTGAATCATTTAGCTGTCACAAACTGCAATTGCAGTCATTCCAAAAAAATACTTTTTGCCATTTCATTTTTATTTTCAGTTTCTCTATATCACATGCCAAAAATGTGATGATTAAGTGACCATCAAACGTGAATATGAATGAACGCAAAGTGCAAGCAAATCAAGCCAATAACCTTTCCATAGTTCGTCAACAGAGTTATGTAAAATCATATTTGTAAAAATTATAATAATGTAAAAGCACCTGAACAAGTGATTCAGCAGCAAGCCGAGCAGCATTCACTGCTCTTCCATCTTCCACCTGTTTAAGTAATCTCTTCAAGTCCCGGTATCTATTGTGCAAACAGATTTTTATAAGAGAAAATAGAAATTGTTCAATATGTAATATATAATACTGGCCATCATCAAGCATATAGACTACAATATGATTACTATAGTTGTATAAATTCAAAATGATACTTATGAAGAAACTCCAGCCCTCCTGAACCTCCTACTCGTGTGCCTAGCAGTTCGATTAATCCCTCCCATTGCTGTTAGCAAGAAAGTCAAATCATTTACCCAATTAGGTCATTTGATAGGTAAACTTGCTATTTTGTGTATATAGTCAAGGAAAACCTGGAAGCTATCATCAGACAGTGACCTCCCAATGAATTCAAAAAGCTGTTGAGCAATTCTATTGAGACGAACTTCATCACGGGCTAGTTGAAGCCAGTAAATTCCAAATCCTTTCCTACCATGCTTCCAATGGTGCATACCAGCAATCTTTCAAGCAAAAGAGGAATTAATAAAATGGAATACCATGTCACTTAACCCAACGACATAAAGCGTCAATACAGTCAAAGGCTACAAGTACCTTCATAATACTCGCACTGATGTTATCAAGATCATAGGAACGACACAGATCAAGATTCTGGTCACAAGTACAAACAGTTCATTAGAGTTACGAGAAAAATTGAGAGGAAATATTAGAGTGATATAATTATAATACATATATAAATCACAACAATAAATAAATAGACAATATAGAATTAAAACTATATATTCAAACAATCTTAACTAAAGCTGAAATATATATTTCAATCATGCTCAACTTGGCCTACAAAGTAAAAAACTGGGTCCCACTAAGAGATTTAGCGAAGACTTCTAATCTGTTCATCCAAAGAAGCATGATGTGCTGATCTTCAAGACATAGCATCTCTAATGAACCCCAATTTCTTTAATACATTCAAGTAACAATGGATTACATTGCAACATAAATAGAAAATAAATTTTAACAATGCATGTTTACTGGTTAACTTGTAAATGTTAGATCATCTGTAGGAGTCTCCATTCACATCTCATAAGCAGTGCTTGTCAAGGCTCTATATTTTGCTTCATAACACGAGCGACTATAAGGCTACGACTTACTCTTTCTTGTCACTGAATTACCGGCAACATAATTTCCCAACATAACTTACTCTTTTATGTCACAAACAACAAAAGACCCAAGCATAACAATGCATAACTAAATATAAAACTAAAACTATTAATTATAAGCATTAGAAAAGAAATAAACATAGGAGAGAATAATTACTTTAAAAATTCCTTGATGGTGCTGAAGAGGCTGCTTATACAATAAAAACTCTAACAGCCCTAATCCTTGCTTTGGGCATTGTGCTAGATATGTGGACGCAATCTGTCATAGAAAGACTCAAGGTAATGGAGACTAACATATTAAACTTAAGAAGTTAGAGCTATTGGCAAGAACAATAACAATCTGCATAAAAAGAAGATTGTTGATCATAGAATATAAACAGACAAATAAGACAAATCACATAGCCAAGCTGGTTATCAGACTAAGGACAATATTGCATTTAGAAAGGTATCATTGCAACGTATGATATTATTCTATTAAAAGTCAGCACTAATTATACAAGATCAAAACAAGTGTGTCCGTATCAATAATTTGGTAGAAATGATTTATAGTTTGCCTCTGTTTTCCAAGCCATGGTAGTATGAAACTAGTCATTTTGGTGCTAACTGATTGATCAATGACCAGAAACAAAATGGTAGGATGACATCCTGTGAGTGCTCTTCTTTCAGTGCATCATTCAGAAGTGAAATTCAAAATGAAGAAAACTTGAATATGTGACATAAACATTGTTTAAAAGCCCAGCTTTAGATTCAAAGCCAGCTAATAAAACCACAGAGATTTGATACCTTCATCTCTTTCAGGTGTCATAAAAGGACTTAGATCTTGCTTCACGAAGTTCCAGCACAGATGATATACCATAGATAAATTTGTAACTGATGCACTTAATATAAAATGTTCATGATCTTGACAAGCTGCTAAAAGGCAGAGTATTCTTAACTCTATGAACTACAAACAAACTTTAAGATTGCACTACCTATTTCCATCTTATTTCTGAAGAAGCATTTTAGTTTAGGGGAAATCATATGTACATTCCTATTGCATGCAACCTCATTTTTTTCAACGATATAATAATAATAATCACCATTTCAGTTCATCATATGGCTTACTTAACCTCATTTAATATAAATTAAAAGTGTAAATATAATTACCCTTATAATTATTATTGTTACACCCTTAATCATTGTTATACTAAATCAAGTGTGTGAACAATTGGGATCGTCTCAAAATGGTAAGAAATTCTGAACTCACTTGCCAAGTCAAGGGATGAGAAGAAAGGACTTGGGCATATACAAGCCAATGGAGTTCCTCAATGCTGATACTTCCCAGGTTGTATCTCTCTTCATGCAATTGAATGTCAGCATAATCACTGCCAGCTGCCAACAGCTCTGTTCCATGGGCAACCATCCTGTCAAGAGATTCATGTTTCATTTATAAAAATAAGCATCTTGGATCTAGCTGTCAAGAAGAATATGTGAAAGAAAAACACCCCAGCATCTTTCAAATATAATGCAGCTTACCAAGGACCATATGTTCTGGAGCATTCTGCCAACACAGCCTTCAGGGACAAGAAAAAGGAGAAATAATTGTAATTTGTTCATGTTGCAAATTAAAAAAGAAAGTTCCAAGAATTAACTTCACCTCGGGGCTCTCTTGAAGGATACCCATCAGAAGACTCATAAGACCATTATACTCAGCAGTAGGCTTCAACTGCTGACATTTTTGAGCCAAATTGTTCAGCCCTTCTAAACCCTGAGAAATGTAAATAAATTCCTAGGATGTACAGATAAAACAGTAGAGGCTTGAAAGACAAAATGACAACATGAGAATAGACAAGCAACAAAGAGATTTCCATGAGGTTCATCAACTGACTAGTCGACTGCTTGACATTTTCCACTAGCCAAACAATAAAAACAATTGAGTTTATACTTATAGCTTGCAAATGGGATTAAAGATTTTGATTACATGGTCATTAACATCTTGCAAACTAGTGACTATCTTTACTATGATTAAACCTAAACAAAAATGGCAAGTTCAAAAAATGTGTCCAACTGAATATATGACTAGAAAGAACTTTTCAACTCCACTGACATGAGAAGTTAGAATGCGGCCTAGCTAAGCTAGCATCAAAAAGTTGTGCATGCTGATTTGTAACATTCATTTTTGGAAGGAAAACTAAATCAAAGCAGGTGAAAAAAGGGCAAAGCATCAGAAATATATATATTTAATATGAGCTGACCATTATGAATGGTCTTGTATAAAGTAAATGAGAGATAAGAAGCTCCATCCAGTGACAAGTTGCAGATGTAAGATTGCTTATGTTGCCCAGCAAAATCTTTAACAACTTCTGGAGGCCTTCCCGAGTTTGATGATGGCTACACTGTACCCAATATGCACTCCGTTCTAGTTTACTGACCTGGCCGCGCCATTTTTCCCAAGCCTGCACTGAAATTGAATTAAAAGCTCTTAAAATAAGGCAAAATAATAGACAAAACTAACTCCCATACCTTGATAAAATCTGGTTTAGTATCATAGCATTGACCTATCTTTTCGGAAGATAAGTCAGGGCACAAGCGCGGCATTGTTAAGATGAGAACAGCAACAGCCTCTACTAACCCATTTTCAGTCTGATCATCAGAAAAGTCACAAATGATACCTTGATATCTCAAAATGGTATCAAATGAGGATAATTATGTAAAATTTCCTATATTAAATTGGTGAAAGACAACATAAAAAATTACAACATCATCATCTCAATAATAAAATATTGCATGGCAATAATAAGATAGAATAACATTCTTAGAACAATTTGGCAGTGTTTCTTTTTCAAAAAATGAGAATGCCTAATCCCCTTGATCTTTTGGTGCTCCTGTACACTTTACAACAATGGTCCATGAAAGCAGATTAATGGAGCTATCTAACAGATTATCCACTGCCTTGGCAAACAGATTTTGCTCACCAAATACTGTGCATAAAAAATCAATTCCAAGTAGAACAAAATACAAGCATTAAGCATAATATTTTAGGAGAAAAAATTCAAATTAAAAGGAATATTAAATTTTTTGATGGGATGTTCACCAACCTCACGGTCATCAAGCTGATCCAATTGATAAGAGCCATGCAGTCTCAGTAATTTTGCCTGCAAAACAAGAAAGTTACCTCTCTACATGATTAAGCAATTCAAAGGCATGCAGTGATATCCCTAAACGACAAGAGCAATTGCAATGAGACCTTAGGAATTTACCACAGTATCAAGCCAACCAACTGCAAGGGCTGATGACATTGCTTCCCAATAATCAGGATTATCTTCAATAACCTGAGTAGCATTGAGACGATACATGGATGAAACATAACTTTAAAACAGCATCCTAAAGTTAACATGAGAATCATATGGGTGAGGAATTACAGTACATTATGTTCAAAATAATACACTGCCATGAAGACTGAAGGGTGCATGTTAATCATGGAAATAAAAGCAGGTGTGCAAAAAACTGCTGTGAGCTATACAGATCATGAGAACACACAGAAAGACAATTCGACAATAAATTATAAGTTTATTTCAGAAGAACAATGAGAGCACAAAATTTTCTGGAATAATGAACTAATGCCATGATGATGAGGTGATGAAACTGTCAAAGAAAAAGAAGGGTGATGCAGATAAATTAGATCCCTCAATATAAAATTGGTTCAGGTCTGAAATACGATTTCATTAAACTAAATTGGTTCGTGTGTGTGTGTGTGGCGGGTGGGGGGGGTGCAGAATTATAATTTCTCTTCCTGCTTTTACTATTTTCACTAAACCTAATCGTTTTTGTCTGAGTCTTAATCTATATATATATATTTTATACCAGGTATCCAGATCCTGAGTCTTAATCTATAGAATCTATGAAAGAGGACCATATCTCTTTATTCTACAGATTCATGCAGTAATACAGTTTTAATTTTATGTTAGAGGCACAGTACCAGATACCAAGGGTGAGGATAGCTCCTCTTAGACACAGAGGATTCAGGATCTTGGGCATTGTTTCAATAAGCACCTTGATCTTATTGAAATAAGTAAGAGATAAATAATGGTTTGATTAAACTAGATTAAACACTCAATATTATTGCTGTAAGAAGACCATATGTACACAGACAGAGTTCAAAATCCTGTCAACTGCTGATAAACTTGTTCTAAATCATATAAACTTGGCAAACAAGGCTCCTACCTAGTCCATTCTCTTCCCTGTAAAATAAACTCAGTTTAGGACCTTGGTACATGGCAAACCAACTTCCCATATTAAAATCAATTACAATATGACATGCTGATTTCTTCAAGCAAAATCCTGAATACAACTATAAAAATTATAAATCATAAATTTTTAAAAATCATGATATTCAGATGCGAATTTTGTTCAACATGAACCATACAAATTTTATTTCTATCTTGATATGGTTACATGTTTAATCATCAATGGTAATAAATTCCAAACATACTTAAAAAAAATGCATATCAAATCATTCAAATATGTTTATAATATAAGTGCAGAGTCTTTGAAATTAAGGGTGAAACTATTTTCACAAATCAAACCTTGAAATCAACAAGTTTCTTTTGCGTAGCCACTAGCTTTGAATATACTGTGAGGTCAGTCCTGGTCACAAGGCTATCATACTCCTAGGTAAAGAAAAGTAAGAAGAGTTACAAATAATATTAAATTCACAAGATAGAAGAGTGGTGAAAGAAGACTATTACCTCTAACCAATCTACAAGGCGCTCTGGAAGCCATGATAGTGATTGTTTATCAACAAAAAATATCTCCATCAGTTCCCAAGCAGCTCTCAAACTGGTGGGCTCCTTCAGAGGCTGTAAGCAAACAACTTCCATCTAGTGAACTCACTAGAATGTAGAGTAGCTAATGGGGAGACAGACTATCCAGCATATTCTGTCAGGTTATCAGTCAAAAACAGATGAGGATGAGGCTAAGAAATAGCAATAGCAAATCACCTTCACAATTATCCTTGGATCCTCAATCACATTGTCGGGAGGAATCTGATGAGTTTTGAGAAGCTCATTTACTTTTCTACTGTACTCTAAAATATGCTGCCACCTGAGTTAAACATTAAGAACGTGACAAAAATTTATCATCCCTATCATTCCAACTCATGCAGGTCCCAAAAGAAAACAAGACAAGGAAAACTATATCTTCCTTGCTCAAATAACAAAGTCGTTGTGAAACTTATAATATCCCACATCGTGTGATGACCTTAACACTACAAAAAGCAATACCCCTTGCAAATTTCCATCAGGTAAGTGTTACTTTGCTAATTTCCATCAACACTCAACAGTGAAATAAATCCAGATCATTCACTTCTCTTATTCTATCTTAATCACTTACTTCTCCATTCTTGTCTTCTCTTATGGCGTATACGTAGTCTAGAAGCAAATAAATTCTCCAGGAAACATCATATACTTTTGTATGATTGAAAGTTTAAGTAAAAAAGATGCACCTCCAATTTAACAAAGTAATCGACTTTAGATAAAAGTAGTGTTACATTGGACATTATAAGCTTTTGAATAACACAGAATCAAATTGCTCAATTTTGCGTGAAACTTGAGCAATTAATTTAATATGAACAACACATAGAACACTTATTTAGCTCAGGCTTTTATACTTGCACCAGACAATCTGACCGCTAAAAGTTTACTCAATTAAGAAGTATTACTTTCAGGAAAACGCTTACTTTTCTGTCCGGAACGAAGAGGATGACATCATGGACAGAGCAGTGAGCGAATTCTTCCAGCTCTGGAGCTCCACAAAGGGAGGGACGGAACCATACGCGATCCTTCGCATCTGAGCCTCACTGATTCCGCCCTCGCCCGTTCCCAGCCTTACCTCCACCACTTTCCCACCTTCCTCCTCATCGTCTCCAGCGGCGTCAGGTTCCGGAGAAGGCTGGCGGAGACAGGCTACATGGAGAAGACTGCTACGGGACCAAGAAATGTAGACGCGGAATACAGGGGCAGAAACACCATGGCGAAGGGACAGCACAACCGGCTGTCGGGACTCCAGCGATATCGGCACTATTGCTTCTGCTCCCGGATCCGACGGCCGCCCGGGCATCTCCGGTAGGGGTCCGGTTGTTGCAGCTCGATTACGACAAGGGGTTTTAGGGTTTGAGGAGCAGTGCAGAAGGCGAGGAACGTGTTTATGTTCCAGTGAGGAACGCATCTATTAATTTATAAATTAAAGATTTGAAACATATTAAGATTTTTTTCTCATAAAATTTATTTTTATAAAACATTTTTACAAATTACTTTAATAAAATAATTTTGCAAATTGCTTTATAAATCAATTCACCATCTAAAAACTATTTTATCAAAGTAACTGTGATAATAATTTCATTAGAGATAAATATTATAAAGATCAAATTCGAATCTCAAGTATCGATCTCGTGCAAAATGACTGAAATACCGGACTGCGATGCGATGACTCCCTAAATAATAAGAGATCAAATTTGAATTATACTCGATAAATTTAAAAAAATTATGACGTTAAATTATCTGTCACATGTAATTAATTGAATCAAGAATTAGAAATCTGAATTATATTATCGGACCAACCCAACACACTGAGTCACATGTTTAGGAACAACCTAGTGAGTGAAATAAGATCCGAGCAATGGTTAGCATGTTTCCGCCCTTTGTTATATCTGTTTATTTAAAAACGTATATCTTTTTTTTTAAAAGTTTTACAATATTTTCTCATAGAAAAATCAAGTATATTCGATGCGAAAAATATTTGTGTGTGTGATTGATAATAAATATGTAAATCAGAAACAAAAATTTGGAAACGGTTTCCCCGAATCAAAGATTAAAAAAACAATTAAAAAACAGTTAAAACTTCTTGGAATCCCTTTCTAGAACAATGATTTTATTTGTTTATTTTTTTATTTCTATGTGAGAACATCGTGATGTCCGAATGTATGTGCTCCAATCGAGAAAACTTAGTTGCTTCGCACTCTAAACAACTCAAATCTTGCAATTGCAATACCAGATCCAGCATCGATCATGGCCACACTGACATCAACAAGATCAACAAACACTCAAGCGGCGATCTTTTGATGAACGAAGAAATCTTACACGACAAAGATTCGATTTATACTCAACGATAAGGCAGATCGATCGCAGTACCGTAGATGGAGATTGAAATGGAAGGAAGAAGCGGATCGTCAGGAACTGGGGGCCTCGCAGGAGAAGATCTGGCGGGGGAGGCGCCAGGCCTCGGCGGATACGAAGCACATGTCGTCGAGCGCGTCGCTGCGGCACCACCGGCACCACTCCGACTTCCCAAGGCACTCGGCCCTCGACGCCATCGCGCGGCAGTCCACCCCAGTCGCGCCGCGGACCGCGCGCTTCCTGGACGGCACGTAGGCGTGGAGGCCCCGGCGGCCGCCATCGGCAGAGGCAGAGGCCGCGAGGAGGATGAGGAGGAGAGCAAGCAGCAGCGAGGTGAGGGCGCGAGCAGCCATCCGCGCGGCGACGGGATCGGTGTCGACGCCGCGAAACCCTAGCGCTACAAAGCGGATCGATCGATGGAGTGAGCGAGATCGAAACTGGAAAGGAGGAAGAACGGCGGTGGGATTTCTTGGCTTTGTACTATAATTTATGAAGTCAAAATGTCAACGTGAGAGTTTTTTGTTTCTCTCTATGAATAAAAAGATCTTTTTTCCTCCCCTCGTAACGGCCGAAACGTTACGTTCCTCGCGATAACACTGACAAATCTTCAAACCGTCTTTCTCACGGAGGAAGGGAAATTCGCTGGTGATGGTCGACGACAAGTCGGCGAGCTTGATGGCGAGCAGAGACAGAGATCGCGAGCTTCTCATCCCCGTTGCCGAGCGACCAGTGGAATCCGAAGACGATCACGATGTTAAGGCTTCGTCGTCCGCCGCTGCCGCCTCTTCCTCCTCGGCCTCCGCAGACGTTCCCAGCTCAAGTAGAAAGGTCAGTCCCTCCTCCGTTTCCTGATTTAGGTATGTTATTTATGTTGGTCATTCCCCTCCTTCCCAGCTCGTATGTCTCCTCCCCTTCCCTATTTAGGTTTTTATTTTGGCCGATCTAATAGTTCAGGATTTTATTTTGTCGATAATTTTCTAGCACGGCTGCTTATATCCCAGACGATTTGTTATACGGACTATTCGGATCCATCTTGTTTCTTTGGACTGGTTTGTCTTCCTGGAGTTACTTGTTCATTAAGTGTTTAATCAAATTAGAATAAGCTAAAAAAAACGCTCCTTCAGATTTTATGAAGCTAATTATGTTCAGATAGGAAACGTCGACTCAACTAAATGCGACCTAGAATTCTTGTCCGTTCCAGTTTTGCAAAAAACCGTTATTTGGTATTGAATCTTATCAAGATCATGTAACATGAATACATGATTTCTCAGATTGCGTTTCTCGTCATATCAAAATCAATTTCCGCAAACTGAGTAACTTCGTATATCTAGCTGCAAGGATGCTATGCTTTTATTCTCGGTATCATTGATATTCACTTCGAAATCAGACTATTAGATCCTGGGCCTGCAGTAAAATCCGTGCCTGCGGTTGTAATCTCTGTGATATCAGCAACTGTTTATTATCTTGAATCATCGGAAGATGGTTTTAAGAATCAGAAACAAAACATTGGTAGACCTTTTATTATTATTATTATTATTTATACATGTTTTTTTTTCCATGAGATCACCAAAATCTCCACAATCCTTTTACTTCTTGACACTGGTATTAAAGAAACAAACTTGAGTAATTTGACTTGTGCTTGTAGGCATTTTATAAAGTAATCCGAAGTTGGGCCTCAAAGAAGTTCATTACAGGATGGTAAGCTTATGTGTGTTATCTTAATTTTCTGCAGCTCTTTGCAAGTAACTGATTACTTATCCTCTCCTTGCTGCATGATCTTCTAGATTTATATTTTGCCTTTTTCTTCTTAGTTTGTGCAATTGAAACACTTTGACATATCATGAACTCATTGTGTCGCTAAAAAAAGTCTGACCTCACAACTCAGGAAACAGCTAAGGAAGAGGGAAATATTATTAAGCTAAAGATACCCCAATATACATAGGATCCTAACCCTTTCTATAGATTTTAAATAAGACTCTTCCCTAATAATTATAGATAGCCTTTTATTTAAAATAACAGAAATAAAATAAAATCCTAAACTACATCAAACTACTACTGGTGTAAATTGAGGAATTATTTATTGCATGACAAGCATCAATAAGCTATCAGATTAATCTCTCGTGAATATCGTTGGTTGTCTAGATTCTTCATATTTTGTGTTTATTGCTTTCTTATACTTTGTGATTTGTATGCTGGCAATACACTAAATTTGAAAGGTTAGTATTGTTAGGATGAATATATTGAAATTGGTATTTATTTACCGCTTTCTAGAAATTTGAAAGTGTGGAGTCTTCTCTCCCTCCCAGGAGTCATCGATCTATAGTTCCTCAAGATGCTTCCTCCCTTGATGACATAGTAGTGCAACTGTTCACAACTGTTTATGGAGATCTTAGTTTAATAATTGGATTTAGTTTCTGGCTAAGTCTACAAATGCTTAGTCATTTTGGTACAATCTTTCTTATCTATTTAAGCCTTGTACCCGTGCAGATATTATTAAAATCTGAACAATGTTACTTTGTGGCTGCTCCTATGGGCACTATGTTTTTTGTGAAAAAGGTCAAGTTTAAAATTGGCTTACTTAAGCTGGAATATAATTTGTGGTCTGTCCAAAGAATTTATGCTGACTTATAATTTCAATTTCATAAATGTATCAGGCTGTAGGATGTTTATTCTTGAGTGAAAGAGAACAAAATTTGTCCAATTTCAAATCACATGTTGAAGAATTGTGTCCTCTGCCACTACATGTCCTCTGCCACACTCTGATGCTCATTTTTTTACTATAGGTTTTAAATAATCATGGATAACCATCTGTGCTTGAAAGATGCACTAAGTGGAGCCAAAGTATTTTTTCTATCAACAATTTATTGTTCATAACTTTGCTATATGAATGAAATTGATCTCATTTTAAACCTCTGATCTGGATATAAGTCATGCATACGGTTAGTTTGCTTTGATCCTTTTTCTGAACCTCTTCTAACTCGTATTCTAAATAACACAAGCATTTTGCTAGAAAGTATTTTCTGTATGCTTTATTAAACTGGATATTTCAAGTTCATCTAGATGAAGTTTTAGTTCCTGAACTATAATTATAATTGTTCATTTTGCAGTGTCATCCTGTTTCCTATTGCAATCACCTTCTACATCACCTGGTGGTTTATTCATTTTGTTGATGGCTTTTTTTCACCAATCTATACTCAACTCGGGATTAACATATTCGGTACGAAAATTGTTTTTCTTAGAGAATTTTTTTCTCATCTTCTAGAATATTCATTTCTCGCATCCATTATCCAAAAACATGCAAGATGCATCTATCAGCGCATTTTATCATGCTTTTTTTTCACCAATAAATGTTCTACTCAGGATTACATCTTTGGTATGAGAATTGATTTTCTCAGGGGATCTTTTGCTTTATCTTCCAAGAACTATATGTCAAATATAGTTTCCAACTATAATTGTATTCATATCAAGGTACCATTGAACATGTGATTATCCATTATCAAGACTCAAGAAAGATTTTTCTTTGTACATCATATTATTGAACAACATTACAGACCACCGTGGATGAAGATTGTGCTGCAATGATCATCTGTTAACTTTAAAAGTCTTACTTGTGTTGTCTTAATTCATCATTTGGTGGGACCTTGAAACAATTTTTTTCCCAATATAGGGCTTGGTTTTGTGACTTCAATAACATTCATCTTCCTTGTTGGACTATTCATGTCATCATGGTTGGGGGCATCTGTCCTCAGCCTGGGAGAATGGTTTATCAAGCGCATGCCATTCATTCGACATATTTATAATGCCTCAAAGCAAATTAGTTCTGCTGTATCACCAGGTAATTTTTTTTATTTTTTATTTTGTGTTCTCTATCAAATGGTTGTCTGTGCATGCACAGCTGATGTTCTCGCACTGCAGACCAGAACAAGCAAGCCTTTAAGGAAGTGGTCATTATTAGGCATCCTCGAGTTGGTGAATATGCCTTTGGATTTATCACTTCAACTGTTCTTCTTCAGGTTCATTGCAATTATTAAATTCTTTTTTATATGAATTTGTTTTAGATAGTCCGTGCAAATGTTAATCTGGGGATTTTTTTTGTGCTTTGTTTTTTGCTGCACTTACTGATCGAGAATGGTTTTCAATTTCTCATGAGCTTTACCATATAACTCTTCATCCTCCTCCCATTTTGATTTGACACTATATCTGGAGATTTTTGACTGCTTGAAATATTTTACGTTCCAACAGACTTACAATGGCGAAGAGGAACTCTGTTGTGTCTATGTTCCAACAAACCATTTGTACATCGGCGACGTTTTTCTAGTCAATTCGAAAGATGTCATACGACCAAATCTCTCAGTGAGCGAAGGCATTGGTATGCTACATCTCTCCCTTTTCACTCGATGTTCCATTATTGTTCTTTATTTAAGAACTCAGAACTCTTCCCTATTAATCTTCGATGCCTGATTGCAGAGATTGTGGTCTCCGGTGGCATGTCGATGCCGCAAATACTCGCGACGCTTAATGAAAGCTCAGTACCCTGATCGAAGCAGAGCTAGCAGAGGTTGATAGCTCAAGTACTGCCACACTTGAAGTTAACTTTTGTTACTCTCACAGTGCTTGGTTTAGATTGGTAGTTCTATCGCAAGAACGATGTGTTGTGCACTATTATTTGTTTCTCACGGAACAATGTTGTATATTATAATTTCTTTAACTTATTGTTTTTTTCTTAATAAGGCAAAATATCCAATCAAGTTATAATCAATCTCGATTAAAAATTTAAATTGAATCCCATTCCAATTAGGAATTGATATCTTAGACAGAATCCAACTTCAATTAGGAATTAATTGGTTTTAACTATAAATAGATGGTTAGAGTTCAGTCGCCAAGGTACATCACCGATCACTCTCTTGCGTCGATGGAGCAGATTCTGTACTCGCCGTTGGGTGTCGTTGTTCGCCTGGGAGCCGGCATGCAACTCGCCGTGGCGGCGCCGCCGCTCTTATCCGTGCACTTCAGCTGTAGCACGATGGCTCCTCGTCCGCCCGCCGCTGCCGTCGACGACGCCAGCTTTTCCTTCAGCCCGCCTTTCTACGCCTTGCTGAACGAATCTAGATGGGAGCGCCAGGCGCGACACATGATCTTCCGCGTCGCCGGCAACCTCGTCCACCCTCGCGACTTCCGCTTCCTCGTCCGCGCCTTCTGCGACTTCAGTCGCCACGCGGTCCAACGCTTCTTGATGCAAGACGGCGGCGGCCGTTTGTCCCTATCGATGTCGCTCCGAATCCCCGACGCCACCGCTGCCGTCGGCCCCTACCGTCCTCCGTGGCGACCTCATCTTCTTCCTGACATAGTCGTGGGGCCGTACGATCATCTGATGCGAGCGTATCTCCCCGAGAACTCGACGATCCAGCTCGATGATGGAGTTCTGGTTGTTTTGGCGGAGGAGTTGGGGACCGAGGTTGCGGGCGGCGGAGACGCCGCAGTGGATGCCGGGAACAAACCGGCGTCGGCCTCGGCGGTGCGGCGGCTGAAAAGAGTCTTCTTTGGGGAGGGCAACGGCGCCGGCTGCCGAGAAACCTCATGCGCCGTTTGCATCAACGATTTCGAGGCGACCTCGGTGCTGTTGGTGATGCCGTGCGGCCATGGCTTCCACTCTGCCTGCCTCGAGGAATGGCTTAAGCGAAGTAATCTCTGCCCTCTTTGCAGGTTTTCCCTGCCCGCCGCCAATTAGAACTGTCGCCATGCGCCGTCATTGTTAGGCTCTGAGTCAATACATCAAGAAAATAGTAGTCTGTCTTTGTATGAATGGTAGCTGTGATTTTATGATTTTTGATTGATTCTTTGTCAACCGGACAACTGAGCCTGGAAATTAGTCATGTTTATGTAATTGATTCTTTAACTCAGCCTGGAAATTAGTCGTGTTTATGTAAATTGTAGCTATATAGAATTGAATTGGTTACAATTGTTTTTACACCCTTGAGCTATTTGTTCTTGATTATGATTTTTTTATTATTTCCTTTTTTGAAACAAATAAATAGTCTGTATATAAAATCTCAACAAATCAACCATTAGGGGAAAAAAAAGTCTATAAAAAATTTTAAAACTAATTATCTGTATTTTTCATTAACACTTCAATTGATAGATTAATTTGGTCGAGATTAATTTGTCGAATTTAATAACTTGTTTGTTTCCTAAAAAAACCTAATCCTATTTTTTCAAACTAATTATCTGCATTTTTCGTTAACACTTCAATTAATTGATTAATTTACTTGAGATTAATTTGTTGAATTCAATAACTTGTTTATTTCCTAAAAAATCTCAACTAGATCTCTAGTCTAATTGTTGTTATAAATAGAAGGTTAGCGTTCGATGGCAAGTACATCGCTCTGCTTTCACTCTCTTGTTCTTTCTCGCTTTGATGGAGCGTATGCTGGGCTCGCCGTCGGGTGTTGTTGTTCGACTGGGAGTCGGCATGCAGCTCGACGTGGTGACGGTGATGCTCTTGTCAGTGCACTTCAGTTGCGTCACGACGGCTCCTGCTGCGCCTATTGTTGCTGGCATCGACTACAACTTTTGCTTCAGCACGAATCTAGAAGGGAGCGGGACGGCGAGGCTTGCTCGACGAATGATGATTCAGGTCGCTGGCAACCTCGTTATGACATCCGCTTTTCTTGTTCATGCCTTCTGCAACTATAGTCACAATGTGCTCGAAAGCTTTTATGTGCAAGGCGGTAGCAACGGCGTTCTCTTGCCATATCCATATTGCTCTAGATCCCCGCCGGCCCCTATGACCCTCCGTTGCGACCTCATCGTGCTCACACAGTCATTGGGTCATGACTGCGACTTCATCTTTCCGACTGACATGGATGATAAAAGAAGTTATAGAAAGTGTACATGTGGAAAAAGAGGTCCAGAGTCCGATCAAGAAAATAAGTCAAAAGTCAATGAAAATCAAAACCCTCCAATCGAGAGACGACCTTCAATCGGAAGACTTCGTTAACCGGGACACGCCCTCCAACCAAGAGATCTTGCCAACCAGAAGATCCCATCAATCTAGAGACGTCCTCCAATTGGGAGACCTCGCTAACCAAGAGACTCCGTCAATCGAGAAATATCCTCCAACCGAGTTCGATATCCTTAATGGGCCAAAACCCTTGGCCCAACAACCTTGTGACCCAACTATTCAGCAGACTAAAACCTATTAGGAGCTGGTGTCGCCATGACATAGCGCCTCACTAAGGTTGTCAAAACGTATGGAGGCAGTATGATGTGTATCATACCAGAGGATACGATAAGACGTCTCCCTTACCGGCGTTTGATACACATTGCATCAACAGTTAATACATGAAGGAGAGAGAGATAACAAAGATAGTAATATAAAAGCATAGTCGCACCAACATATAGAGGTACGTGATTATCTGCATTGCCACTCGAGTCCCGCATTACTACTGCTTTTCTTTCTCCTTTCACTCCACACAATCGGCTATTGACTTAGGCGTTGGAGTGACTGCGCCGAAATACTCCTGACCGTCATTCTAACCCTTAAGTTTCACTCTTTCCCCCACAAGACCGGTGGGCTCTTCCTCTCGACGTTAAAGCTCTCCTAGGCGTTTGAAGATTAGACAATAAAGACTCTAGTTCACCAGTGGCTCACCTATCAGCATTCTCAGGCAGGAACACCAACATTGAAGTCGATCCATGCAATCTTCTGGCACAAGCAAATCTCCCCAACACCACCATTGTCGAAGGCCCCTACGACCCTCCATTGCCACCTCATCTTCCTCACGTAGTCGTCGGTCCGTTCAACAAACCGTCATGACCGCAACCTCATCTTTCCGACATTGCCATCAATCCGTACGATCTTTGGGTGCAAGCATATCTCATCGCCGCCATGGCCGACGTTGCCACCGGCAGGCCCTACAATCCTCCACCGCAACCTCATGATGAACCATTGTGACCATGACCTCATCTTCTCGACATTGCCATCGATCCGAACGATCATCGGATGCAATTGTATTTCCTCAAGGCTATTTTGTCGCCGCTTAATTGGGATGACGAAGGTGCTGCAATGCATTTCAGGAACAATTCAGTGTCGGCCTGGGTGGTGTGGCAGCTCGAAAGAGTTATCATCAAGAAGGCGGGCAACAATGGCTGTCGAGAAACCTCCTGCACCATT
This sequence comes from Hedychium gardnerianum, assembly GCA_038050645.1. NCBI lineage: Eukaryota > Viridiplantae > Streptophyta > Magnoliopsida > Zingiberales > Zingiberaceae > Hedychium > Hedychium gardnerianum. The sequence goes on from JBBUKS010484772.1 coordinate 33,297, forward strand.
TGCATCGAAGATTTTGAGGCAACCTCGGTGCTATCCGTACGACCACAACATCCACTCTTCCTGTCTCGACGAATGGCTCGATCGAAGCAATTTGTGCCCTCTCTACTAGTTTTCACTTCCGGTCGCCAACTAGACTTGCGTCGTCCACTATTGTTAACTGTTGATTTAGTGACTTACAGTAATGTTCATAGTGCAATGAAATTTGGAACATGTATGTTCCTGTCTGAGAACGCCGGAGGGTGAGCCACCAGAAAACGTGGGCCTAGGTTGAACGGATGTCGAACCTCCAGAGAGAGAGAGGAGACCTCCAAAGACATGAAACGAGAAGGGAAGGGACAAGAGAACGAAAGAGTTAGACTGGCGCCGGGTTCTCTGCGTAGCCACTCCAACGCTCAAGTCAGCCCGTGGAAATGAAGAGAAAATGAACAATAGCATATGGAATATGTGAAAGATATCAAAATGTACCTCTGTTGTATATACAAACTCTTTTATAATCTATCCCTGAGGGCATTCTTTCCTCCTTAATTAGGTTTCATGTCAATATGTTATATGTCTAATCTGTGTATAATTATTATATCTCTAACAGTATCTCTATCGTATCATACAATCACATCACCCACGCTTTATATTAAATGAGGGTATGGTGTCTGGGTGACCTAGGTAGATTGGGCAAGCCGACGAGAGAGATTAACCATACTTGGGTTGTGGAAGCTGACCAGAGAAATTAAACATACTTGGGTCGGGGAAGCCGATCGGAGAGATTAAGCATACTTGGGTTGGGGAAGCCGACCGGAGAGATTTAAGATCGGATCGAGGGCATTGACTATAACTATCACCTCATCTTGACTTTTGACCGGAGAGTTTAGCTTATTCCTCAGATTTAATTAATTTTCTATTTAAGCAATAAATGACTTTAAAGAATTTTGCAAATAATTTAAATTCTACATTATTGGAACCTTCTGAACTGGATACAGATATATGGCTTAACTCATACTCAAACTCATTTTCTTGGTCTGATTCGCTTTCTGACTCGGGTCTGGTTGCCATCAGTGCCAGATTGTTTGCTTGTTTTAGTTCTTCAACATCTAATTCCTCTAAAGAAGACTCATCTCAGGTGGTTTTGAGTGTATTCTTTCTTCTTGTCTTCTTGGACTTATCTTCTTTCAGATTGGGGCACTCATGCTTGAAATGACCCCTCTTGTTACATCCATAGCAGATGATGTTAGTCTTTCAGATTGGGTCCTGTTTAGTTACCTTGGAGTCGTTTGTGCCTTTATGTAGCTCGATCAATTTATCTCAGAGCTCTTTTGAATTGTCGTAAGGTCCGACGGGGTTGAGTTCCTCCTTCGTCAGCCCGCATTGAAGGGTGTTCAGTGTCTTTGAGTTGACTTGGGCTTTTTTCTTCATTTCTGGGTTTCGTTTTTCCTGGTCGAGGAGTGCACCAGGGTCATCTGTCGATGCCATATATCCTCGTCGAATGTTGAACCATTGATGGATATCGGTCTTCAGATAGACCTACATTCTTCTCTTCCAATATGGGAAGTCGTCCCCGTTGAAGAGTGGGGGGGGGGGGCGAGTAGTAGTGCGGTATTAAGAAAAAAACTTAGAAAAATAAAAAAAGAAATTTTGCTCAAGTTTGTGGTTGCACAAAACTTGAGCGTCCCTCACTCTAATATCACTTGTAGGATCATATGCATGTGAGAGGGAGGGTGAATCATGTGTTTTAAAAACTTATTTTTCTTTTTAAAATTAAACTCATAGAAATCTGAGCGTGTAACGGAAGACAAACAGAAAAAAGAAATAAACAGAAACAGAACACGTTCGGTTTACTTGGTTCTAAGCCCAACGACTACTACTCCAAGGCCCACGCATCCTTGAGACGTTTTTGAAGGGCTATCTACTAAGATTCTCTCCCGAAGAACTTTCGAATAGAGATTTTGAATACAAGAATGAAAAGTGTAAAATTATACTTATGCAAGTACAGAAGAAAAAAATAAATGACACAGTTTTACCAATAGAAATGAAGCTTGATGTCGTTCTTGCTGAAGCAGAATACTAGGGCATGATTTCGGCGTAGTAATGTCGGAGCATAGCAATTGAAGAATGAATGCGCAACAATACCTTGAGGAATCGTGAGGAAGAATTGATACTTCACTATTCGATCGAGACTTCTTTTATAAGGTATTAGGGGCGCCTCCAGTCATATGGGGTGCCTCCATGCATGCCTATCCGATCTGAAGGCGTCGGCTTTTATCCTCTCCCGGGCGCCTCCATCCACCTAGGGCGCCTCTAGCTGTTGAAGTATATCCTCATAGCTTATCCATTACAAGGCGCTTTTGTTCACCCGAAGCACCTCTAGTAATGTCGGAGCACAGCAGTTTCAGAATGAATGCGCAACAATACCTTGATGAATCATGAGAAAGAATTGATACTTCACTATTCGGTCGAGACTTATTTTATAAGGTATTGGGGGCGCCTCCAATCATCTGGGGCGCCTCCATGCATGCCTATCCAATTCGAAGATGTCAGCTTTTATCCTCTCGCAGGCGCCTCCAATGATCCAGGGTGCCTCTAGCTGCTGAAGTCTATCCTCGCAGCTTATCCATTACGAGATGCCTCTGTTCACCCATGGCACCTCGAGTGTTGTATGTTGGGGTTGCAAGGTTGCAAACAAAGTCTCACATTGAAAATACATGGGAAAGATCATGGGATTATAAGGGAAAGATTTCTCCATTGGTATGAGGCCTTTTGGGTAGAGCCCAAGAGCAAAATCATGAGGGTCTAGGCCCAAAGATGGATAATATCATACCATTGTGGAGATATCTAAATTCCTACCGGTCCTAACAGATGGGAGATGTCACCATTATGGAAAAGATATTGCTTTCCCTGACACCAAAGTTTGATTATGTTGTGTGTTCCATTGAAGAATCCAAAGACATAGATGCATTTTCTCTTGATGAACTGCAGAGCTCCTTATTGGTCCATGAACAGAAGATGAACCGAAGTTCAACTTCAAAGGAGCAAGCTTTAAAGGCTTTAATCTCTACTCATTTCTCAAACTCTAGAGGAAGGGGTAGAGGTAGAGGTAGAGGAAGTGAAGATTGAGGCAATAGAGATGACAACAGGTATTTCGAAGCCGATGATGGTCATTTTCGGGGCAAGGACAGAGGACGATATCAACATTTTGACAAATCAAATGTAGAGTGTTTTAGATGTCATAAATTTGGACATTATCGTTCTGAATGTTATACTAAGCTACTTGAAGACAAAGAAAAGGAAGCGCAATTGAATTTTGCCGAAAAGCAAGAAGTGGAAACTTTGTTAATGACTGTTCAAGCTAATCAAGACCTGAATCTAATGCTTGGTATGTGGATACGGGCTGTAGTAACCACATGTGTGGAGGTAAGTCTTCTTTTTCTTATTTAAATGAAGGCTTTCATTCTACAGTAAGTTTTGGTGATTGTTCCATTGTGAAAGTGATGGGAAAGG
>JBBUKS010484773.1:0-16097 GCA_038050645.1 Hedychium gardnerianum
ATCTACCCCACAAAAGAATTCCCCTATAAATACAAGTGAAAAGTACCTCTTTTCGACATTGACTATAAAAATAAGAACAAAATATGTTGATGCAATCGATCCTACAAATGCTACTAGTGAGAATGACTAAAAAGTAGATGAGTTACCCCACGGGTATAAATGAGTTGCTCCCACGGATATAATTGAATTGTCTTCGTGAGTATATTTGAATTGATATTTAAACGATAGATTATTAAACGAGAGTAAAGATTGAATTCTTAAAAAATAAAATTTCTCATACCTACATAGGTCGATCGATCATCGTGATTTATTTCCTTTAGTTTGTTATGAGTTGATAATCAGAGATGCGAATTATCTTCGTGAGTATATTTTAGTGGGTACTTAGATGGTAAATTATTACATGAGAGCATAAATCGAATTCTTAAAAAATAAAATTTCTCACACCTGCAAAGGTCGATCGATCATCTTGATTTACTTCCTTCAATTTGTTATGAGCCGGTAATCAGAAATGTTTGGGGTGAATGAGTCATTTTTTTTTATCATAAGTCATTATTAAGATTAGTTGAGGAAATACAAAACTATTGTGGGTGATTAATAAAGGGAGAAAATAAAAAATAATGATTAGCCCTTCGATGAATAATTAAGAGAGTTAAAATTTGAATCTCAGTTGTGACGTATTGTAAGAGATTTTTTCTTTAGTTAAAAAAATTTAAAAATATTGGTCATCTGAATGAGCCTCTATTAGCGCTTCTCGATTTATTTTGGTGACCGATGAAATTTTTTTATGAAATTGAATCGATCATTTTCAGAATTAATCGATTTGAATAATTAGATATGAATTAAAAATAATAATGAGGCATAATATAATCAATGGTCCAAATTAATCTTTTAATACTCTTAGTTCTAAATTTTTTAAAAATATAATAGACATTTTGATCAAAATGTTAGAGGGCATATAAAAACAAGTAATTAAGAGGACATTTTTGAAATTTTATTTTATATTTTTTAAGTGGGTGCATTTTGAAACAAAGATAAAAAGTAAGGGTATTTTGATAATATTGCAATGTTTGAGCTTTTCCCTGCTTACTAACACAGTTGGCCCATCGTTGTGAGGACCAAGCTCGTGTACTCATGATCACAGAGAAGAATATCAAGGAGTTTGGCGGCGCACGCTCAGGGCATGTTCTGAAGGTGATCGGTTGAGAATCACAAGTGATTATATGATCTTTTGATAGTTTTTTGCATTCATATGTGACCCGTTCTAGAACCAGAGTATGAATAACCTTGTACTGGATGATAGAGATTATTTATGGCGGGACGAATCCAAAATTTTTAGATCAGGATTAACTATATATAAGCTTGTACTGGATGATAGAGATTATTTATGGCGGGACGAATCCAAAATTTTTAGATCAGGATTAACTATATATAAGTTTTCAATGATAATTTTTATACTCATATTTTTTATAATTTTTCTCTCAATATACACTATTATTAAAAAAGCATCCTTTATTTTACTCTTAAATCTTATTTTCATTATATTCATCGTAGAAAATGATCGTTTTATATAGCAGTGTGATACCGAAGATAATCATAGATTGCCATGTGTCCAAAAATAGTCAAAAGTCTTAATGAGGTAGAGGTCAAATCAATAGAGAAGGTCAATTATTTTATTTGTCGCCTAGATGGTACCTTCGCTCAACGTGTCTAAAAGACTCTGGACGAGCTTCGGGCCATTCCCGGCTCCATGCCATCCTCGACTCCATGATGTCAGTTCATGTCGCTCCTGGTTCCATGCTGTCCCCGACTCCATGCTACCACCTCCAAGCTCCATGCCGCTCTCGGCTCCATATCGTCCCCGACTCAATGCTGCCAGCTTTCGACTCTATGTCGTCCCCGACTCCATGCTGCTAGCTCTAGACTCCTTGTCGTTCCTTGCTCCATGCCCTTCTCGACTCTAGGTTCCCTGACTCCAGATCAGTCTATCTGACTCCTAGCTGGCGGTACATTGAACCATGGTTCACTGAAGATGCGGACAACGTAGTCGTTATTCCCAAAGAACGTGGGAAACACAATCATTTTTCCCAAAAGACGTGGGTAACACAACCATTTATCTCAAAAGACATGAGCAACGTAAGCATTCATTTTGGAACACATAGAGAACGTGGGAGCACAACTACAGTTCTATAAAAAGTTGCATGTTCCGATGGGCGCAAGTAGGTGCGCATGCACACACATCGCATCTATACTTCCATTCTACTATTCATCTCCCACCTTTCTCTTGCGGAAACATGAATTGAGCGTCTGAGTGGCTGAGCCGGGGCACTCTTGGTTGTAATTTTAACCCTCCCCTCCTTCGTTCCTTCCTCCCAGGTCCTGGTAATTCTTCCCCAAGGTCTCCTCGTTCCTTGGTGTTCGACGACTCAGTCAACTTCAGCGCCAACTCACCGGTAACTCATTCGTCAATGTTCTCAAGCAGGATAATAGTGGAAGCCAGAAAAGTAAGTATGATAATTCTAAAAATGAGATGGTATGTAATAAACTTGTTAGTCTTCACCAACAATTGACATAACTTTGAAATGATTGAAATATTTTTATAATCAGATCCTTATCCTTTGACCGTATTATATTTGTAATACTTCAATTGCATCTCTAATTTTTGTTGAGTTTTTCTTCATATTTTCCTATCTTCTTGAGGGATATAGCAATTAAGCAATTCAAAAGGAACAGTTTGTAAGGGAATAGAGAGTTTCTTATTGAAGTGCTCATGTTGAGTTTATTGCATCATCCAAATCTTCTCAACTTAATTGGCTATTGTGCTGAAGGAGATCAAAAAATCTTAGTCTATGAATACATGACATTGGGCTCTTTAGAGGATCATCTACTCGGTAAAATATGAATATAAATGATGTTTTTGTATCGATTTAACCGAGAGTTCTATTTGTAAATTTTGGTTGAATTGAGTCTTAACAGATCTTCCAGCAAACAAGAAGCCATTATAATGAATTAGAAGAATGAAAATAACCGAAGGAGCTACTAAAGGATTGGAATATTTGCATGACACGGTGAATTCTCTTGTGATATACAGAGATTTTAAAGTGTCTAATATTCTTCTCAATGAGGAGTACAACCCAAAGCTATCTAATTTTGGCCTTGCAAAAGTCGGGTTGATCGGTGATAAGAACCATGTCTCAATGAGGGTGATAGACACTTATGGCTATTGTGCTCCGGAGTATGCACTCACGGGGCAGCTGACCAAGATGTCGGATGGCAAGATGACTGAGGAGATCCTTGCTGCAGGGCCAAACTTCTTAGCCATAGTGAAAAAAGTGCAAAAATAGAGAAATAAAGAGGTAGTTTGTGTGGAAGAGTTAAAGCATAGATGACCTCAATTATGTAGAACATACTTAATGGTAGTCAGTCATGTGTTTTTCCCTTCTCTTTTACTCTTCTGGGCTATGTGATCTCATCTCATGTTGCTACAAACCATCTAGAGCATAATGAAATATGATATGTAGTCTGTGGTCTAAGTTGTAGTTGTTCGCCACCGATTAACACATGTAGATTGCTGGATCAAACATGTATTTTGTGATCTAAGTTGTAGTTGTTCACCGCCGATCAACACATCTTTAGTCTTTGAGGAGTGTTGCACATATGCTAGGAAACAAAGAAACTTAAAGTATAGAGAAGAAAAAGAAAATTAACTTCAAAAAAAAAAAGTACAGAGAAGAAAAAGAAGAGCTTCTTTATATTCTTGAACTGTAAGTTTAGGAATTGGCCCAGTTGGAGGGGCCTTGGCCCCCCAGATCCCATATAAATCCATCCCTGATTTATGCTAAATTTATGTTATTTTGAGTTCTTACAAAACTACCATTCTCTATTCTTGCAGTCACCTCAGTCCAATACAAACTTCTCCTCAAATGATTTAAGCACATCCACGTGTACTCATGCTTCTGATAATAAAAAATAAAATGTTCACTTTCAATATCATGAATTATTATTTTGATGATAAAAAATAAAATATTCATTGTCAATTTATTTCAGGATCAACACAAAAGAGATAACTCATGAAGTCTAATTTTATTAGTCCAAATAATGATCAATATACGAAAGAGGATAAAAATCAGACTATTAATTAAAATTTGATCCTCAAATCTAATGATGATAATAATTTATGTATTAATTATCAATCCATCTCGTAGGAATTCATGAACTGTAATTTTTGATGTTAGTCCTGAAATGAACTAACGGGGCGAATGTTTTATCTTTTGTCATCATAAACTGCAATTTCTTTGTGGCAAAAAGCGAAATGTTCGCCCCCAGCGCCCTCGTCAGTCCGTCGCAGGACCAACACGGAGGAGGTAAATCACGGAGGCTAGTCTAGCCAGTCCGAACAGTGACTAGTGCATAAAGGGGCAGGAACCTGACTACTAACCAGGATTTGACCCCTAAACCTCTTTGTGACAACACCTCATATACTAGTCATCAGTTCATGTCGTAAGAACCATAAACTGCAATTTCTGATAACACAGGAGAAAAATAAAAGGAATAATGTGAGCCCATTCATTCTACATCCGATTTGAATAGACAGGGAAAACAAGCAAATGACACGGAATGATATTGTATAACAATTTAAGTTCGCTTGGTGGCGTATGGAAGTTTTATGGTGCACATATCGAGGTCACTTTTTTTTATGAGAAAAAGATGAAAGGGTAGTCTTCAACGTCCTCACTAATTCGTCTCAGGATTAACACAAGGAGGTAAATCAAGAGAGTTAATCTAGCTAGCTCGAACAATGACTAGTACATAAGGGAACAGGAACCTGACTATTAGTCAGGATTTGATCCTCAAATTTCATGATGATAATACCTCATGCATTAACCATAATTCACTCCATGAGAAATAAAAATACACATTGAACAAGTGGATATCCCCGACTTGTAATTATAGTACTCTAACAGACCACACTGCCTGCAGACCTGGAAGAACAATGATTCTAAAGTCAGCAACTGATATTTTAAAATCCAAAGTCAAATGTTTTCCAACAAAATGCTGGATATTAAAATACGGAATATTGCACATTGCAGTGATTCTGAAAATTGCAGATGAAGAAAAAGAAGGGCATGATCCTAACTTTCAATAACTAGATGTGACAGCACTCCTGGTTTTATTCAAATCTACTGGCAGTTCAATGTTGTTCTACATTTGTGAATACATGGAGTTGATTTGAATTAAGTTTAAATGTTTGAATATTATTAATAGGTTAAGTTGGTTGAGCAGAAGTCAAGTAAATTAAAATTGATTGAATATTTAATAAGAAAAAAATTCAAATAAATCATGATTAATTAGATATTTAGAAATAGGAAGTCTAATATAAAATTGATAAAAAGAAAATCTAAATGAATTAAGATTGATTAGATACGTAGAGATTAGAAGTCTAATATAAAATTAATAAAAATTAATAAAGGAAAAATTTAAGTGAATCGTGGAGGATCGAATCCGATATTGCTGACAGCCTTCTACCTTTCTTCCAGCAGCCAAATCCCAACACCTCACATTTTTTTTTCTTCTTATTATCTCTACTTAATTTCTCTTTCTTCTTTCTTTCACTTCTTTTTCATGCGTGAGGAAGCCATCCTGATATTCCCTCTGATCCTCCAGTAGCATTATAGCATAGGAATTAGGATGTGTTGCCTAGCTGTTTGGTGCTTTGTTCTTCTTCCTTCCTTCAAATCTCTTGCTGGCTGCTTTCTAATAACCAAACCTTTCTCTGTTTCTCATTTCTATCAATCTCAATTCTTGTCATCTGTTTCTTTCATGATTGTGTCCAATGCTCTTCTCTCCTTTTATTCTATTTTATTTTTCTTATAAAATAAAAATAAAAATAAAAATTTGATTGGCCGCCACCTCAAGCGCAAGCCTACACACGGGGCCTCTTCTCTTTTCTTGTTTTCTAGTAATATGAGCAGTAAGTCTCTTCTCCTTCTTCTTTTTCCAACAAGCAATAGAAACAACAGTTCCCCATCTCCTTCTTCTTCTCTTGTTCACGGTAGCATCCATGATTCGTCGGAATGAACATGAAACGGTCGGAACGAGCATTCCGGCATGGGAACACCTCTTGTCATTCCAAAGTTTAGGCATAAAACATGATTTACTTTGGGATAGCGTTCTTCGACATTATAACAGACAGAACGGCTGGAACGGAATGAACTTGTTGATTAATTAGTTAAGAAACTTTGGATTCTAATTTTGTACTATCTGACTTTGCTTTTCATTCAACGGACAATCGTCTTTGCTTAATTAATTGATTAAGCCTTGGATTTCATTTTTATCATCTGACTTTACTTTTCATTCCACTTACATTTTGAATATTACAATCGTCGTGATGAAATATTATTACAAAGTCAATCATTTAATTCTGAATATCTTTAGCCAACTTAATCATATGAATGTCTATATGGATAATTTAATATCAATTTACATTAACACTTATATTGAAGATCAATTTAATCAGCATAATATTCAAGAAAAATATAATGAAAATTTGGTTCCTCTAGTCACTTTTCATGATAATAGCTCTGATAAAATATAATTATCATTATATTTTTTTATTATGTTATATTATTATATGATAAAGTATTATTCTTCTCATATTATTGTATGATACGATATAATTATCTTATTTTTTTCTATTATTTTTTTTTTAATTCAACATGATATATCATTTTTTTTATAAATTCGTGTCATGATCGTTTCACGACATGATTTTAAAGTTAAAATGATAGTATCCACAATGTCACCGTGACCATTCCAGTGAACCATACTAGCATCAGCAATTTAATTGCAATTTTTTTCTCCAGTAATAGCAACTTCTACCCCTCTTCGACACCAACAATTATAAACAGTTCCACAATTTCAATTTCTTCCTTTTAAATCTTTTTCTCCCTTAATCTTTCCAGCAACGACATCTCCCCACTAACTTCCTTCTTCTTCCTCCTTTCTCTGTTTTCCTTCTTTTTTTTTCTCTTCTTCAGCATGTAGCAGAGTTTGTTGCTATTTTCTTTTCCCATAATAATAATAAAAAAATCTCCATTCGCTCTTATGTTTCTTTTCTCTATTCTTTCGTGACTTCGTCATAGGCTAATTTTCTCTTTTTTTTTTCTGTTTTAATTCTCTTTTTTCTATGAAGAGAAAAAATCTGCACCCCTTTTCTTCTTCCTCTTCCTTTTTTTTTCATAGCAAGTGCAACATCACTTTTCTTTTCCTTATTTCAAAGACAACAAACTCCTTCCTCTCCTTTTCTTCTCCTTCTACCTCTTTAGCAACAGCCACTTTGCAAGTGGTCTTTCCTCCATCAAGTATTGTCTCTCTTTTTTTTTTAGCCATCTGCCGGCTACCTAATAGCAAGCTTTTTCTAAGTTTGCTCAGCATACAACGTACACCAAATCTTCTTCCTCTGCTCCAGCATATTCAGCCACCAAATTGCAGCCTTCTTTCTCTATGCTCTTTTTCCAGCCTTCAAACAGAAGCTCTTCGTCTCTTTCTAGTTGTAGTGTTCTTTGATCAAAGGCAAAGTTCAACAGATCTGTCGTATCGTTGATCGTTCTCCCCGTTGAATTTGCCGGCGGGGAATGACTACAAAGATAATAGTCCAAGATATTTATCAAAAATTGATTTATTACTAGTGACTTATCGTATTTGGATTGGAATCGCAATCATATTTATTATTATTTCTATATTTATTATTATCATATTTATCATTATATTTTTGATATATTATCTTGACAATATGTATAAATAGATTTATTAGTCTACGATAATTGTCAATAATAATAAAGCAATTGTTTCTTTATTCTTTCTTTTCTTTGTTGCTTTTGCATTATGTATTTCAATAAAATGTAGCTAATTATATTTCTAACCGTTCATATCGAATATATATACAAAAAAGTTATTAACAAAAGACAAAAAAAATATATTAATTGTTCATATCAATGTGATGCTAGAGGGATGAATAGTTTCGATTTTTCTTATTAGATTACACAACGGAAACTTATAGTGAAATTGAGAGTATAAACACGTTAGGATTTTACTTGGTTCATAATTTTCTAAAACGACTACTCCAAGATATAGTCATAGCATTTTATCATCAATAAATTTTCTTCTTCTCAAATATCTTACAGAGATGAAGAAACTTTTTATAATTTTTGTTCCTACAAATAATACAATAAAAATACAGCAAATATAATGAAAGTAAAGTACTACTGTACAAGAAATTTACTTTGATCGCTTTCTTGTTATTTTAGATTATCTTTTGATAGTCTTAAAATATAAGAATACACTCTTCCAAAAATTCTCAGAAATCGACTACAAAAACCTCCACGAAACTTCTTTTATAGTCTTCAAGTCGAGATTGATTTTCTCCTATTAGTTGATTAATCATCTCCATCAATCGATTGCTCCATTGAATTTAATTGTTGCACTTGCAAACGACTCTTAACAACTCTATTTGTATTCATCAATCGATTGATGCCTAAATAGTCGAGTATCGCAGTCGAATCAAAAAACTTATGTTCGCTACTATATAGTATCATCAGTCGATTGCTCAAAATTATCAATCAATTGATGATCAACTAGTTGAGTCCCGGTCGAGTTCTAAACTTTCTTTGCACAATCGATTGATCTACTCGATTGATTCTCTAAATTTTTGTTTACTACAGTAATAATTAACTATTACTAGTCATTAATCGATGATTACGGTAGCAGAACATCACATCATTTGAGTTGATGAATCGGAATTTAAACTTTCTATTTGTTAAATAACATGTGACTGTCGCTGTTCATCCGTCAGCTATTATTAGTAGAAACTCTAAATACTATAACAACCGCCAATCATTATAGCAACTCTTAAAACATTTTAGTAAACCCTCAATCACTATGACAACCTCCTAAACAGTCTAGCAAAATGTTAATTTATAACTTAATTCCCTTATTTTATCATAATCTATAACGTTCTCTATATTCAAAATTTAATTTCTAGATTTTTATTACATTTTAATCGGGGCTAACGTGACAGATGCCTCGAATGTATTAAAGACGCCTAGGGCAATCTCTATTCTCGTCACAACAGTTCTCTATTGATCTGGTGGAATGGGGGCGTCTCCAATGCATCCAAGATACCTCCAACGACTGATGTGGTCTTCGTTCCGCAACGACCTTTTGTGCGGCCAAAGCGACTTGATTCATCCGAGGCGCCTCCCATGATTGGCGTCTGAGGCACCTCCAATGGATCCGAGGTGCCTCTAGTGGCTGGCGTTCAAGACACCTCTCATTAATCCGAGGCACCACAAGCGTCTTGAATAGTCAATTTCAACATCGATCACTCTTCCTTCTGATTGCTTGGGTGATGCTCTAGTTGTCCGGAGTTGAGCTCATCCGAACCCAACTCCGACATTCTCCTCGTGCAAACTTCCTCCCGGCTTCTCGTCCCTTGGACCGCGTCTTTTTCATTTCACCGGTGTACTCTTCCGCAGCTCCTCGTCTCTCAGATGCACCGAGCCCGTCGGCTCGCTTCTCATGCCATCATTCTCGCTCGCTACGTCTTTCACTCGACTTCTTGTATTCCTGAGTCTCTATATACTTAGATATAAGATATCAAATATACAGGACCTAACCTAACTTGATTGATCAATATCAAAATTAATTCGGGATACTTATAATATCCACATCTTGTTGTTTGAATAGTAAATGTTAGGATTGGTGTGAATTAAAAGGGAATGAATAGCTCCTTTCAATTCTTTTGCGTTCGTTCAATAGTTATGCTTGTCTACATAATGTTATTGCATAGCGGAAAATAAAAGCATAAAACAATATAAATACATGCACAATACATTAAGATTAATTTTATTTAGTTCGAAATCCCTAAATCTTATTCTAAGGTTTAGTCCTAGCTATACTAGGAAAATATAATTTATCTATATTTAAAGTCAATCTTTAACTGGATTAAAATTCTAATTCTTTTGGGCCGAATAGAAGCCAACATTCACTTATTTAATTAAAATTATTCAACTTTAAGTATATTATTTTATAGAAGATCGACGTGTGTGTTAAGACCTTGCGAGCTAAAAAAAAAAGAGGAGTTGAATAACTCTAATCACTTCGTCGTTGAGAATGTACAATGGAAACTTTGAAGCAACACGAGCACACAATGCACACAATCACTAACACGGGTAGTTTTATTAAGTTCACTGTCTCCCCTGAGGCTACTACGTCCAAAACTAATTTAGCGTTTTATTATCTCTATTGATTTCCTCTTTCTCGGACAAGATCCGAAAGTGAAGAAACCTTCTATAACAATATTACAACACAATACAGTAAGAAGTAGTTACAAGGATTTTCTTGATGGATGTTGGCTTCTTTTCAAATGCTTGCATCAAAGATAAAGGTTAAGCTCAAAAACTTAGCAAGGAGTTAACACAAACCTTTTGCTTTTATATGAATCCGTGTCTCAAAGCCTTAACATCAATTGATGGTTGCACATCATAAGTTGATTGATATGATCGATCTTCGACAATTGTTCATGTAGTTGAACGACTTTTGACCCTTATGAAATTTGTCTTATTTTGTTGCTAATTTGAATACCAGTCAATTGATTAATTAAAGAATTCGACTATACCAATAAGTCGAATCTCGTAGTCGAATTTGACTTGTATTCAATTTTGATCGACATCAGTTGACTAATATAAATCATCATTCGACTGATGACATCAGTCAAATTGAACGGTCGAATCCGACTTGTTTTTGTTCGATTTCGATTGACATTAGTTGATTGATTCGACTGATGACATCAATCGAATTGAATAGTCGAATCTGACTTGTTTTTGTTCGATTCCGATTGACATCAGTCGATTGATGACATCCATCAATCGACTGATGCCATCAATTGAATCAAATAGTTGAGTGCGACTTATTTTTATTCAGTTCCAGATTGATATTAGTCTATTGATTAATAATCAATCGTACTTCGATCCGTATTTTCTAGAGTATTAATCGATTAATGCCTATATTAATATCTGATCCTCTTTTGTTAGTCATCCTGGTTGAATTTACCTAAACTTCTCTACCATCGTCTCCAAGTGCATGCATGATATCAGATGAATCTCTTATTTTCTGAACTTTCGTGCTTGGAGCTTTCTTGTCTCCATATCTTTATATCCATCTTTGTATTCAATCCACGATCTACTTGGGTTTCCTTTTTTTACCAAAAATCCTATCCTTATCTTTTTTGATAAAAAATTTCTTATGTCTTATATCTGATCTTTTGACCTACACAAATTTTCTTTTATCAAACATATAATCCTCGACCTTCTTAAATTCTCTTTTACATTCGGTCTTCAACTTACATGACTTTTCCCTGTACGCTCATTTTAAAATTTAATTTCTAAATTTTCTATTAAATTTTAATCGAGGCTCAAGATTTATTATATATAATTTATAATTGAACTGTATTCCAATCAATTCACGATTACAATGAAAATATTAAAAGATCAGAAACAAATATAACAAAAATTTAAATTTATCATTCATTTTTAATTAAATAGCAATATTACCACATAAGATTTTGAATTTATTTTCATACTATGCATCACATCGAATGAACTTAATTAAAATTTACGCCCTGGATTTTGGTGCAGTAACTATGATGTATTTATATATTTTTTTTTCAAATAAAACACGTAATTAAAAAATGTTAATTTTTCGAATCTTCATTACGACTGTTTTTTAATTTATCTAAATTTTTTTATAAAATTAAATCGATCAATTAAAAGCTAATTGAGTATATCATTTTTTTTAATTAAAATAATTTATATTCATACACCATCCTCCACGATTTTTTTTATCCTACAAAATTTATCTATAATGATTAATCATGTCGAGTAACATCAGATCTGGGGTGATCAGTTTGGTTCCACGAAAATTTTTCATCAGTCATTAAAATAAATCGAAAAATATTAATAAAAATTCATCCAAATAATCAATATTTTTAGATTCATTTTTCATTGAAGAAAAAATAAGATTCACCTACAAGATTTGCTCCAAAGGTAGAAGAAAGGTTTAATTATTTGTTAAATTAGACCTTCATATATAGTATTTTAGAAGATTAGAGTTACAGTAAAGTCGATTTATATAAAATAATTTATGATAAAGTCAAAATATTTTTATTTATTAAAGTTGTGTGAAAGACAATAAATATTTAAAGAAAAAAAAAATAAAAAACTATTATCTCGAGATGATGACTCCCTATATATCTCCATGACCATAAATAATAATTATTTATTTAATTTGAATAAGTATCCACTATTTTAACGTATTCTGTATTTCAATTAGAGATGGTCTCTAAAATTTTAAAAAACCTTCTCCTCCAAAATCTCAAACGTTAACATTAACCAATTCTAATATTGTTTCATATTACCAATGCTGGAAGGTTAATAAGATTGCACCTTGTATTAATTTTATTTTTTCAATTTATATGTGCTATATATTAGATTTCTTCAATTAATTGTTTTTCTTCTTTTTTTCAACGCAATTCAACTTTAAAAAAGAGCAGAGAAAGTAGATAATTAAGGTGATCGACTCACACCCACTTAACACTTAACAGTACGTTACGTACCAGATAAAAACGAGGCTATATACGTATTAGGTAGGAGTGTCAACAATTAATTTGACCCATCAATTCAATCTAAATCCATTTGAAAAAAAATAAATTCGAATGGAGAGTTTTCGAGTTCGGATCGAATTTGAGTTAGAAGGTTTTCGGATTGGAGATTTTTCGGTTGAGTTCGGATTGACTCGGATTGTCCCGGGTTGACTCAAATTTAAGGTTTAGTGAATTTTTTGAGATTAATTCAAATTTTAATTTAAAAATTAAGATATTTTATGTATATCAATATTAATGTTAATATGATAATGAGAGAATAGTGAAATAAAAATAAAAAAATTATAAGAAAAATAATTTAAAAAGTCGATTTTGATGGAGTTGATTGGATTTGAATTTAGAGATTTCATGTTGTATATATTCGGATTAGAATCGAGTTCAAATTGCGAGAAGAAAATTTTAATCCGATCCGAACTAATTCGACCACTCGAATCGAATTGACACCCTAGTACCATGCATGTAGCTAATTATTTATGCCTGGCTTCATTTTATTATATGTTTTATTTAAAAACGATCCATGCATGGTTCGTGGTGAAGTCAACTAGTCTTCACGGGATAAGTTCTTGATTAATACATGGAGTATTATTATCATGAGATTTGAGAATTAAATCTTATTAGTAGTCAGATTCTTATCCTCTCTTATATATTAATCATTGTTCAGACTAACCCTTATAATTTATTTCTTTCGTGTTGGTCTTAGAACGGATTGGTGGAAACTCTGGGGCGAGCGTTTCGTCTTTTACCACCGTGATGAAGCCAACTAATTAGGGCTTCACCATGATGATCTTCCTGTTCGTAGGTTCATCGTTGGAGATGATCCATATAGGGCAGTCGTAGATGATGACGTTGCCGTCGTGCTGCAGAACGAGGATGAAGTTACCCTCCCGGCCGCTGGTGTTGCTCGCCCAAACAACCTGGCCGTTGTCATTGTGGATGACGAAGTTGCCGTGGGTCTGGAAGTGGGCCAAGCACGGGCTGGCCGTTGTGGTACAACGCTAGGTCGCAATCGAACTGCATGTCGAAGCTAAAGTCCCCATGGTTGAGG
Source organism: Hedychium gardnerianum (assembly GCA_038050645.1). Classification (NCBI taxonomy): domain Eukaryota; kingdom Viridiplantae; phylum Streptophyta; class Magnoliopsida; order Zingiberales; family Zingiberaceae; genus Hedychium; species Hedychium gardnerianum. Next base: position 13,758 of record JBBUKS010484773.1, read on the forward strand.
GATTCGCCGGAGTTCAGGATGTCGCCGCCATAGAGAACGTTGTTGGCCATGGAGGAAGGCAGAGGAGGCCGAGGAGGACAGCTCCCATCTATTTATAGATGAGGATCGGAGGAGGTAAATTTATAGGCCTTAAAATTCAAAACCAGGGGGAAAAAAACAGTATCATGAATCAAAATTTAATAGATCGATGGTTTATATAATATATAAAGTATTGTCATGATGAAATTTAAGATTAAATTCTAATTAGTAATTAGGTTTTTATTCACCTTTCATGTATTGATCCAGATTAATAAATTAGTTTTTATAATTTATTTTTTTTCATGTTAATTTTAAGATTTGACACCTTGATTTATCGGATCTAACTATTCAACTTTGATCTGAATAATTGAAATGGAATATAAATCACTGGTTAAATAACTATCAGAATTGTTTTCCTTTACTTTATTTATTAAAATTTAAGCATTCGAAATTACTACAAAAGATTTCTTCACGGCAATAAAAAGATAAAAGTTAGCTTCACTAACTAATTTTAGAACGGTCAATCTTATAATTTTTTTTATCAATCATCCGACTCACTTTTCACTGATTTTTTTTTTTCCTATAATAATATGATGTAATTAAAAATCGAACCTTAAATTTTTTGATTCCATCAAAGAGCCTAACTATTATATCATTGTTCCATAAACTTTTTCATTATAATAAAAAAAAAATCAGGTTGGATAACATCAAACCTAGGGTGATCGGCTCGGTCTCATGAAATTTTTTTATCGACCATCAAAATAAATCGAAAACGTTAAAGAAAATACATCCAAATGATCAATATTTTTAATTAAATTTATTTTTATAGAATTTTTTAGTACATCGTAATTAAAATTTATATTTTAATTTTTTCAAGTCTAATTATAATTATTGTACTATTATTCCGATATTCTGAGGGCGAAGAATTATTGTAAAACTTTTATGTTATAATAAAAAAAATGATTAATCAGATCGGGTAACGGATCTGGAGTGACCGATCCGGTCCCATGAAAATTTCTCACTGACCACCAGGATAAATTGGGAAGCGCTAATGGAGACTCATCCAAATGATCAATATTCTAAGACCCACTTTTTATTAGAGAAAAAATTTCCTATAATACATCATAATTAAAAATCGAATCTTAAACCTGTTGATTAAAAAATCTAACCATCGTATTATTATATGTATTATTATACCAGGGACATTCTCCGCTCCAATAAAATTCATATGGAATGATTGTGCCGTCGATAATCAAAGTAAATAATTTATCATTGATTCGTAGAGTAGTGTGACAAAACTAGTCAATAAATTAAATGCCCCCCCCCTCCCCGTTTAGGTTCTATTGAAAATGTAGCTAATTATATTTCTACATATCAAAAAATATACAATAAAGTTATTATCAAAAGACAAAAAATATATATCGAGTATTAACGGATGAAAATCAATCGCGATATATTGACATTAAAGAATATTAAATAAATGGATGTCTAAAGAAACAAGAGGATCATTATTGAAGTACCAAGTAAGGAGAATATCTCTAACTTATATCATTTATCAAGTATGGATGACCTCACAATTAAAATTTGTTGGGACCGATGTGATGCTAGAAGGGTGAACAACTTTGATTTTTATTATTAGGTTGCATAGCGAAAATTTGAAGCGAAATCAATAGCACAAATACATCAAGATTTTACTTGGTTCATTGCAACCTCCCAAAGTTACTATTCCAAGACCTAATCGTAGGGCTATACCATCAATAAATTTTCTCCTTTTCGAATATCTTTTGAATATGAAGAAACCTCTTACAATCCCTGATCTTAATTACAAATAATACAACAAGAATACAAATATACAAAGACAAATACAATGAAAGTAAATTATTTTACAAGAAACTTACTTTCATCACTTTCTTATTATTTTAGATTGTCTCTTAATAGTCTTAAAATACAGTAGCACTCTCTTTCAAAATTTTCAAAAATAAATTTCTAAAATCTCCTCGAAACTTTTTTTTATAACCTTCAAGTTGAGATTGATTTTCTCCTATGAGTTGATTAATCATCACCATCAATCGATTGCTCCATTGAATTCCATAGTTGCGTCTACAGAACAACTCTTAACAACTCTATTTGACCATCAACAGTCGAATGTTCGTGTTCATCAATCGATTGATACCTAAATAGTCGAGTACCATAGTTGAATCAGAAAACTTATGTTCGCTACTATATAGTGTTATCAATCGACTACTCAAAATTATCAATCGTCTGACAGACAACTAGTTGAGTCCCTGGTCAAGTTCTGAACTTTTTGTTTGCACCATCAAC
>JBBUKS010484784.1:0-16094 GCA_038050645.1 Hedychium gardnerianum
AGGAAGACCAAAAAAGACTTGGTTAGTAATAATAAAATAAGATAAAATTTATTTAAATATAGATGATGATATAGTAGAGAATAGAGCCAAATGACGTAAAAAAATATATATAGCCGATCGCATATAGTGGGATAAAACTTGATTATTGTTGTTGTTTTCAAATCCTTAAAACATGCGTATTACGGCAGGAGAAACCGACTATTTGGAGGTCAGTCGACGTCAGTCGACTACCCGTGCGGTTGGTAGAACCCTGAGGTCTCTCCCGCGGCGAACTCTTTTCCATCAAGGAAGGCAGCAACACGGCCGCCGCCGGCGTAGGCCAAGCCAACTCTGTTACTTGAGTTGCTGACTTTCAACGAGAAGTCATACTCTTGTTTCTGACCTTGTGAAGTTCACGATGACGAGGGACTTGACCGCCAACGTGGGGGTGCTTGGATTCAGGGCCGCGAAGAACGCTATGGCGGCGGCGATAAGGAGCAAGGGGAGAAAGAGCGATTGAGGAAGCGGAAGCAGGGACAACGATTTTCGCGGCGGTATTTCTCCTGGTTGCGGTAGTATTCGATGAGAGCGGCGTTCTCCGGCGGGGGAACGCAGTAGATTTGATCCTTGGGGACTTGGTCGACATAGGTTTCGTGTCGGAGGGAGGGGTTAATCATTAATGGCGGGGTTGGTGCGGTCGTCAGAGCTCCGCGGCCGCCTGCTCCGCCATGGGAAAAACCGGCGAGGCAATGGATGGCGACGGTATCGACCAATCTTAGAAGATGTTTGACCAATTTCAGTTAACGTTTGACCAACCACAACGGCAAACTTTTGACTAGCCTTGACCGTTGTTGTTTATGGATCGGTTCGATTTGGGCCTCCGTTAACTGCCCAAATCGTTAGGCGGTCTATTTATAAGTGTGTTGGAACAAACCCCCCTTGCGGCTAGGGTTTACCCGTGTGACCTACGGAGGCGCTCTCTTGTATTCTCCGCCGACGACGGCGAGAGGTTCCATGAAGTGCCTCCTCGGATCGTCCTTATCTTCCCTGACTAACAACAAGTAATCGAACTACGACATGGTTTTCTTTCTGTTTTTTGACCCTTCCCTGTCATCGACGAATTCTTGCCGCTTTCTTATCCATGCTTTCGATTAGTCTCTTTTGATTCGCACGGCTCGATGATTGAAGTCAACTTGGTGACAATATACGCTATTCTGAGATAGCTGAAAGCTGATAACAGTGAGTATGAGAGCTATATGATTCCAAGTGTTTAGTGCTTTGTTATTATTTTGTTGTTGAATTTTTTGTTATATGGAGCATCCTGCTCGATGATCGAAGTCACTCTCAGACATATACGCTATTCTGAGAAATCGAAAGGGCTGATAACACAGAATATGAGAGCTTATACCTCCATCATCTTGTTCTAGTTCTTTGCTATACTATTTCTTGCAGTTCGTCTCGAAATTTGTTCTGCAATTAGTTATTTTTCGTTGTTTTAAGAAACACTGTTCTCCACTGGTATTACATCGAAAGGTTGGATCATGGTTTACATGTTGGTGATTGTAACGAACGCTCTGTTTGATGGGTAAGGGAAAGTTCATTAAGGAGGAAAAATTTATTAATGGAATATGTGTTGTTTTATTCAGAGGAAAGGAAGAGTAATAAAAGTATATTTTCATTTTTTAAAATAAATTTACATATGAAAAAAATGGGTATAGCCTATTAAACCTTCACTTTCTTATATTAAGATTACATAAGTTGTTCATACTATTAACCTTAGAGTGCAATAATTATATCTATTTGAAAAAAAAATAAAAATAATCTTAGAGTGTAATAAGTATGCCTATTTGAAAAAAAATTAAATGCGCAATAAGAAATTTCATATTATTAATCTTAGAGTGCAATATTTATGTCTATTTGAAAAAAAATATTTAAATGCATAATAAGAAACTTCATACATAATTGAAATATAAAAGTATAATAAAATTATTTGATGTAAAATTGAACGGTCTGATGAAATTAAAATCAGTAATGATAATAGAAGTTGATATGATGAAATCAAAATCAGTAATGTTAGTAGAAGTTGGGATACAAAAGGTTTTGAAAAAAGAAAAAGAGAAGAAGAAAATGAGGGTTGGCGCCAACGTCGTGAAGTGCGAGTGGTTGGATGTCGGGGTGACAGCGTAAAAACAAGATACCTACATAAATAAGTTAATTTAGGAATTAATATTTTGAAATAGAAATAAAATAGAAATAAAATATTTCTAACTCGGGGTGTTAGAAATTGTATCGATTCATGAGCATGCAATGGTAAAAATTTATTTTTCTCTCTTCTTTTTCTTTTTAACTCACTCTATCTCAAATAAAAATCAAAATTCCCATTCCCCTCCTTAACTCATCTCAAACCAGGATCAAAATTCTCCATTTTCTTATTTACCCAACCCTTCCCTCACCTCCTCCCAATTCCCAAGCATAGCATCAAAATTGTTAATCAACGAATGTAGCCTGGCTCTTGGGCTTTTAACCGATATTGAAAACGTCTGTTTGTAGTGAATTTCATCTTGAACACTAAGATTATCAGAGCATGCTCTTTTCACTTTGATTCTCTTGTAGATACTTGTCTCTTATTATTGTTTCTCCCTGATGAGATGATTTTTGCGGAAGTACAGATATTGAACTAAGATTATCAGAACATCGATGGCTACGCCCTGCTGAAATTTGTGAAATACTTCAAAACCATAGGAAATTTCGTATTGCACCAGAACCCCCAAATAAACCTCCAAGTATGAAATCCAGTTTCCGTCATTTATTTATATATTAATTGATAATTTATGCAGAATGCATGTCCCTCTGAACCAATAAGCGAATTTTGGTTTTTACATTATGTTGTTTACGGTTAATAGATGACAGACTTTTATAACCTCTGCGTTTTATTTTGTGCAATTATATATATTTATTGAAATGATATAATTCTAATTACTAATTATTATTATACATATTTTGAGCAATAATATATAGATAATCATCTAAGTAAGTATTCATGATTGTAAATGATAAAGTGTGCAGACTAACCGAACTCATAAATGACATATTTATTATAATAAAATAAAAATTAATTTTTGATGGAGGTATATTTTCAAAGAATTTTTTTTTTCTATCCTCTTGTCACTTAGACTACAAGCTAATCCTATGATTTAGCTCTTTTACATAACCTAAAAATGAATTATGAGAAATATTTAAGATAAACGGAATCGTCTTTTACTATAATAATGAATTTGGAGTATGCTTAAATAAGTATGCTTTGAACAGTAAGTTGCACCACACACCGCTAATGGAGTTAATTCGATCTTGCATGTAAGGGCATTGCCCCATGACTCATGAGAGGTGAGATTCATTTGTAAGATCGAGTGCACGTGAGAGAGAGGGGGGGAGGGTGAATCACCTGCTTTAAAATCTTTCTTTTCGTTTTAAAAATTCGTTCGAAAAACACGAATACGTAGCGAAAAAATAAAGTTAAAATAAAAATGTTAAACAGTTGATTTTACTTGGTTCACGTCCCCGCGGACTACTACTCTAAGGTCCACACCCCTTTGAGACGTTTCCGACAAGCAATCCACTAAACTCTTTTCCAAAAAATCTCTGAAAGAGCAATCGATCATAGAATGAGGGAAATGTAACAACTTTATACTTTCCTATGCCATAACTTAATTAAAATAAAATGAAGTATAATTATTTCGTTACCAACACGTGAACATGAAGAAGGATTGAGCTCGTGTGTTGGTGAAGATTTTGCTGCAGAATATGGTTTTAGTGTCAGTTCAATGCAGTAGGGTCAGTACATCAGTTATAGAGCTTGAGACAGCAGTATGATGAAGAAATAACGTTTAGAAGTGATATCCAAAGCTGCTGGTCGAGACTTATTTTATAACTCATTGGGGACACCTCTATCAATCTGAGGCGATTCCATTGAGGCTGATCTGATTCAAAAAACTGTTGTTTATCCATTCTGAGGTGCCTCCAAGCCATTTGGGGCACCTTCAATGGTGCCTCCAATCCATCCGAGGTGCCTCTAACCCATCCGGGATGTCTCTAACCGTAGGTTTGACATAACAATCTTTCGAAGACTATAACTCTTGACTCGCGACTCGGAATCAGTCTCTGTCAATGGTCACAAGTGTCGAATTTGAAGATCTATGTATGTCTTTACAACATAGAATTAGAAAGATATATGCATGAACATTTTATTAATTTATGACTTAGATCTTGTCTAACCACGATCAGAATCTAGTTACGGTCTCAACTTAGAGTTTCAAGTTGGATCTAAGTTGGACCGACGCCTAACATCCCCACTGGGACTCGACCTCATTGGATTCACTCTTCCAGTTTGCTTACCTCACTTATCATTTGCCGACTTCCTTTCTTAACATCTCCTGAACTACCAGGACTTTCTGTCAGAATTTCACATCTGGACTTCAGCAAGTCATCTGGTCCTCTCTGACCCGACTGGACTTCTGTCTGGTGTCTGGTCCTCTAAATCTGTCAAGTTAGTTAGCCTGCATACTTAGCTCAAGATGCATTAGATCACAACATGACTTAACTTTGAACCTTTACCAACATCAAAATCATAGGTTCGATTCTAGTACTTCATGCACCAATAATTTTCCACTTTTTTATGTTTGGCAATCTGATTCAAAGTTAAGTTAAAAGATATAGGATAATGATTTTAAAGAAAAACTCCCCCTCAAATTAAACTCTCTGCCTGAGTTTAATATCTCTGAGTTTTTTAAAAAAAATTCTAACACTTAAAAAATTTCTAGCACTTAACTTTTACTCTCATTTCTCCCCCTTTGACACACATCAAAAAAACCACATGGGCAGTCCGAAATATCAGGATCTCTGTCTGCGGGAGAACGCTCTACGACGAATGACCTCGTGGGTAGACAAGAGGTAGCTATCTAGTTATGGGCTGCGGGAGAATGCTCTACCATGAATGACTTCGTGGGCAGCCCAGAGTATACAATCCCTATATTGGAGAGGAAAACTCAACTCATTCACAGACCGGATGCATACAGTCAAGCAATAACATGACTACGATGCTCTCACACCCGAAGGGAGAAGTGATCAATAGCATACATGCATCTCCATGATGCTACAACTAACTCACACCCAAAGGGAGACATAATCGATAGCATACATGAAATACTGTGACGCTACGATTAACTCACACTCGAAGAGAGCCATAATCGATAGCATACATGCATCTCCATGATGAGTAAGATACAATCAATCATATCATCGTACATGTCTATCTATGCAATGTTTATCATCACATCTAATTAAGACAGATCAATTATAATACACGTCACACACGTGATTATAACCACTAATCAGAAATAAGCTAGCATATTATATCTCCTAGAATACACATCACACACGTGTTTACACCTACAATCATAAACATACAACACATGCTACATGATCAAAAGTACACGCCACACACTTGTCCATAACATAATCAAAACAATGCATTAAATGCTACAATATTGAAGGTACACGTCACACACGTGACCACATCTACAAATCATGGATGTATGTAGTGAATCACATTATAATTACCTTAAAAGCACACCACACACGTGCTTATAACTACATGACATCAATAAACTGAAAACTAATTTATGAACATAAATATACGCCCCACGTGTGTCTAACAACTATATAACTACACAATCATAGCATGTTCCTATTGTACACACTACACACGTGTGCACACTACAAGATATGAAAGCAAAGAGACTGCATGTATATAAACTGATCAACTCAAAGATCAAGCAGACAAGTATCAAAAATCATGTAGTAAATGAACAGAATCAAGGTAAATATAGCTACTAATTCTATGTAACTAGTCATGCACTAAGGTCAATAGTTGAATAGAAGCAAGGGAAGAAATACCTTCCTCCAAATCGTAGATCATGTCAAAGAGCTCTCAAGTCCAGGCACTTGTCTTGAATCAATGCTCTACATCATGGAACACAAATTACAACCAAGTTCTACTATGAATCCAATAACTAAATCACATCCTAAACCGATTAGAAAACTCTAATTGGATCAATCTAATCATAAGGCATAACCACATAGGAGCTCTTTTAACATCACACTCCTAACAGGATGATCTCCACAAACCCTATTTATTAATGATTCCACAACTCATAATTAGACATCCACTTCATTTCTTGATCCCAATTTTACATACCAAACTACTTAAATGAAAACTAACTCATGCCCTCATTATTTAACATATGTTGCTCAAACCCAAAACTCCGACCAATTTTGAATCCATGTCATTATGTAAGAACAACATATCTTCACCAAATATGTTAACCATAACCCTTATTTTTTTACCTACTAAGATGAAGCTACTGAAATTGCTAAGGTGGTCGGAATAGCTCCAACTAGATCCACAATTGGCCGGAACAATAATTGTAGCAATGCTGGTCAGCCAGAACAAGGTGGCAGATTAATAGCAAGATTCCTGGAAATTATCGGAGATCAATCTAACCATCAACAAATATTAACACAACCCAAATTATCACTAACAAACTCTTACCTTCACTGGTGATGGATGGTTCTGAAATAGGGCAGCAAGAATAGTAGCTCTAAGGTTGGAAATGGCTAAAACCAGGGGTTGTTGGCTATGGTTACCGGAATTGGGCCTCGCTGGTGGTGGCTGTTCTAATGGAAGTTGGCCGACGGCTTTGGATCTGATCTATGAGGATACTATAGTGGTCGAATGATGGGAAGACAGTATCGGAGATGACTGACAACATGGCACAAAAATAGTGTTGGCTGAAATCAGAAGTGGTGGGAACAAATAGGATGGTCGGTAATCATATCTGACCTAGATCTGGATCTAGACGTAGGAGCAATGGAATCGGAGATGGCCAAATCCGAGGTGGCAAAAGCAAGTCAGAGCAAGGGATTCAACTGGCCTCTCTGACGACAAAAATAGTGATGGCCGGTGCAACCGAAGAAGGTGACGGTGCTCCAGGGGGTGGTGACGGTCGATGAAAAGGGTCGGATGTGCTCGTGGGAAGAGGGCTCAAATCGATGGTTAGAAAACTCAAGTGAGGTGAGGGAGAAAAAGAGAGATGGGGGGGTTAGCTATGGTTGGTTGGGCATAGCGACGACGGCCGACGGCCAATGGTAGAGGAGAAAAAGGGCGGTGGCGATCGAAGGTCAGTGGCTAAAAATTGGGAGAAAAAGAAGGAGAGGGTGGCGGTCGTGAGTGGATCGGGAGAGGGATGAGGGAAGATTATATAAAAACCTAGGTTTTATATTAAAACTAAGGCAAATAAAATCAATCAACTCCCACTTCATTGATATTTCAAACAAGCTTTCTAAAAGCCTAATATCTATATCCTCTTAAACTCGTCATATTAGCTCCGATTAAATCCAGAAAAATTCTCAGAAAATTCTATAGGCTTATTTCTCAATTAACACCCATTATTTTTATTATTTTTATTTTTCATATTTAACAATTTTCCTTCCTCATTCCAATGATTTCGCACTCCTCCGACCAACCACTTCTCACCTTTCTCACACTGACGCCAACCTCATCACCACTTCGTTCACCGCGAACAATCACCATCAGCCACCTAAAGCTCCATCCATCGTCTTCAACCGGAATTTTTGTATTTTCTATCACCAGAAAGAACCACCCTTACCTCATCCAAAGTCTCATCCATCTCCTTTCTTCTTCTTCCCAATTTCCTTGCCACACATCAAATCGTCGTTCATCGTAGGGACTACCAAGTTCTTGGGATTTTCCATCTTGGCCAAAACCCTAATTTCATTCCTTCACTACTTAGATCAACCTCAATTCCAATTCTACATCAGAATCCTCTCCAATCAGGTCTCCTTCATCCGAGATTTTTCCACAGCCGGCCACATAAGCCCATCCATCCATAGCTGGGGATCTATCTTTATCCAAGATCCGAAGCAAGCATGGGTTATAAGCATGATTTTGATCCATAGATTCCCTCCCTTGAAATGTGTAGTTCTTTTTCATGTGATTGAATTTACAGAAGTTGTTTGATTGAATCCCTTACACAGCATAATTTGAATTTGAATTCAATTTAGTTTAGTAACTAGTTCTTGATTGTTCATCATGTTGATGTTCTTATTTGATTCGTGTTTGATAGTAGATTAAGTTAGTTTAGATCACTTGCTTTCTAATTTCATGAGTTCATTTGAGTTCTTAGTATGGTTTGTTTTGATCTTTCTTCAATTGAATGTTCTTTAGTTTCCTTGCTTTATTAGTGCAATGTTCTTTCATGAATTATTCTACGATTATAGTTTAGCATGTAATTCTTCCTGTTAGTTGCATTACTTCATGTTGGCTATCATTTCCTCCATGTTCTTAGTTTAGTGAGTTTTCATTTTGATCAATGCTTTTATGTCCATTCTTTGTTCTTAACTTTAGCATTTGAAAACCCCAAACCCCATGTCTGAATAAATTGATCCTAGGTCTATTATACACCGTCTACATTCCTTGTGAGATACAATCTGAGTCATTCCCATATTGTATTAGTATAGTGGGGTTTCAATATTTTATTTGTACTCATATCACGGCAAATACAAGTTTATCAAATTTGGCGTCGTTGTTTGGGATTATTAGCGGTGTTTGATACCTTAGGATTGTTTTTCTCTTTTTACATAAAAATTTTGAAAAAAATTCAAGTGCTTTAATGTTCATATATCCATGTGTTGATTTTATATACTCCTGTTTCTTCTGATCTCGTTTGCTAGTGTTTCGGTATAAGAATAGGGATTTTCTTTTGTGAGCAACCATGGATTCATATTCTCAGTATTTTGGAGGTAGGATAGAGAATCAGTACTATCAGCCTGAACATCATTATTATCAGCCTCAAACTCAGTACTATCAGCCTAAACCTCAATACTACCCACCCATAGAGCAGCAAAATAGGTATGCGTCATTTCCAAATTTTTATAATTCTGATTGGGTGGATCATTCACATTTAAGGTACGAGGATACACGGGGTCAATTTACTGAGCCATATATAGTATATCAAAGACCATAGGGATTTCAAAATGATCCTATGCCTACCTGGTCACATCTAGTCTAGCAGATCGAGCCAGACTCCTAGGGGACATTTTAAGAGTTTAATGAAGAAGGTCCTGCCTCCAGACAACTGAATTGTCATCACAGAATCTTAAGGAGATTGTCCAGCTACTGAGAGAGCATCAGCAGCAATGACACTACAACAACAACAGTTTTCGTTACAACAAGCAACTTATACTTTCCGGACCAAACAAGAAGTTGTTTAGTCAAGTCAGAGATTGTAGATGCAGTTGGATCAACTTACAGCATTTGACGCCCAGCGACAAGCACAATGCTTCAGTGAGGAGTGGAATTGTAGAGCTTGTGACAACCATGTTCCTAATTCCAGTGCTCTACAGGACTCTTTTGATTTTGTGTGTTGTGATGATATAGTTGTAGTTGATCATAACTCTGATGACATTATTGTTGTAGATGTTGTTGATGATGATGGGGAGCCAATTGAGCATGTGATGCATTTGTTGGTGAGGAAAGTGCAGGGACTCGTGCTGTAGAGGCAGAGCCCCAAGAATTACTTCCTTTGGTTGTACATTCACCTGAGCAAGAGCCAAAGCCATTACCTGACCAAGAGGAGGCTACAATCACTTTTCTAGAACCTCCATGTACCTTTTAGCATTGCAAGGTTAGTAACTCTTGTGATCATTCAGAAAATTTCATAGAGGTACTATATTGGATGTGTGCTAGGGTTCTATTACAAATTCCGGATTAGTAAGATTCCCAATGGAGCACATGATCTTCTAGTACCATTTTATGTTTCAACCTCTTCAACATCTGATCATGATTTGAAGCATGCAACTATGATGGATGTAAAGTTTGGGAAATTGTTCAGCTTTATTGTTTGGAATTCTGAGTTAGTTAGGTTTAATTGAAATTGATGTTGTAGTTAAGTTTGTGTTGTAGTTGTGAGAGAATTTTGTTATAATGGTGAAGGAGTTAGTACCATAGAGCTTTCACAAGAGAAATTTGGAATGAAACTCCAGAATGTGGGGAACTCTGAAACTCTGGTTATAGCAATATGCAACTGGGTTTGATTGAGAATCTAGACAACATCTTGTGTTGTGTATCTTCTGCAAATTTATTGAAGCCAAATCCTTAAGATGAGATCTGAAATGACACATTTAAAGTTGATACACTGAACTTGGAATTTGTTACCAAGCTGCATATCCTAAAGTTGAAGTTGAATCAATGCAATCACTCATTTGTAGGACTTAATAAACTTGTGTTTGCTTTTCAGCTACTGATTTGAATTCTTCTTTCCAGATCTGTCTTTTCTTTTCAAATCTGGCTTATCTAATTCTTGAAACTTCCTTTAATATGAATGTCTGATGTTGGAATTCCTGAAATTAGGAAATCAGTAACCAGAATTCAGCACTAATCTGAATTAAATCTTTAAAGCTGGCCTCAATTTAAAAAGGTGACGAACCCTGAAACAACAGGAGGGACTATCAAGAAGTAAGAACCACTTATAGAGGGAAAGGTATCAGAAACTTGTAGAAATAGAAATTGTGAGTGATGTATCAATTTCAGCAAGGATGTGTCAAGCTCTTGATGTTGGTTTCTGATTGGTAAAAATCCTGGAAGAAGCACTCAACCTTCCAGTGTCCTATGTCAATCAAGGCCTAAGGTGGAAAAGTTAAATGAGCTGGAAAAGTTAACTCAGCATTAGTTAATCCTTCTCCTACACATTTAACAGCAGTAGCAAGGAGGATAGCTAACAATGAATTCAGGATTCAGCCAGTGAATGTTGAATTTGAATGAGTAATAAGCTAAATGGTTCGTGTCAATTCTGGATTTGTTTTCTTGAATAGCAGCAGTTAGGATTTAACCTCTTGATGCTTCAAGTGTTTAATGAGACCCTTGCTAAGCTAAATTATTCATGAGACGAGCTGAGATTTCTTTAGTCTCCAAGTTCTGAAATTGAAGTCTGGAGAAAGCTGGAATTCAAGAAATGAGTTGATTTTTGAACTGTCTTTTGGAAATCTGAAAAAGTTAGATGTGATATGGATTCTGAACTTGTCTTTTGGAATGCTGAGATGTATCATGTGTTGCTTCCTTCTTTTCCAAGCTATACATGATTCAAACCTTGGACTTGTTTGAATTTGAATTTTTGAAACTAATTCTCTGAGTACTGTGCCAAGTTCTGAAACTCTGAAAATTAGAAATTCAGAGGTTCAACTCCATTTCTGGAGTTCTTTGGTAAGAATTCTGAATTTGGTTTGGGATTTATAGATTGTAAAGGTTGATTCCACCTTAGAGGCTTCCTAGAAAGCTAGAACTTGGAGTCGCAGCGGTCATTCTGCCAAGTTGTGTTGGTTGATGAAAGAAACAGTGGCACAAATGAAGAGTATCAAGTGAGGAGATAGTGTGCCACGATCCTTGGGTAGCTATCCAATTGAAGAAGAGCTTGGCTAAATCTTTTGTTTTGTCATTGACAATGGTTTTCTTTACCTTCCAAGTACTTTTGATGCATATCAAATTGAGTAACTCATCAGGTTTATTCCTCCAATACTCTCTCTTTTTTACTCTTTAAATTCTTTTCTCTTAGTCATTTTGTTTGCTTCACTTAGTTCTTTTTTATTCTATTTCTATTCTTAATAAATCCTTTTGATTTATGCATGTTATGTTTATGGTGGTGGAGAATTAGAAAATAAGCAAGCTTATGGTAGTGAAGTGTTGTGAGTTGCATTGAGTAAACGTCCACTTCCATACATGATTGTGAGAGTTAGAGTGAAAACATATGTCCGGTGAGGTTGCATCTTTCTTAGTTATTTGAATGGATTGAAATCACCATGCTTATTGATTATTGTAGGAATTGAATTCATGAATGTTTGATCTTTAGATAGTCTTAGTTAATTACCTTTTATTATCTTCGAGGTATTGCTAGAGAATTAATTTGGGGATGAATTTTTGTTTTGTTTTTGAGTTTTTGTTTACTTGCCTGGGACGTGCAAGAATAAGTGTGGGGGATTTGATAACCATCATTTTGTCACGATATTTAGGCTCCTATTTTCATATTTTTGACCCTCTCATTGGTTTAATTTCGCATTTGTATTACATTTTATGAGTTGGGTTCATTTTTGAGCTTTAATGCAATTTATCTTTAATTTGCAGTATTTGATGCTAATATTTGAATGTGGTCTTGTAGGTGATCAAAGGAGCTATGGACTCAAGTCAGATCGATCCAAATTGTGTTTAATTTTGAGATTAAATAAGGAGATCCAATCTGATTTAATCTAGACCATCCATCTAAGATCAGGAGCGATCTGAGCCTTCTATAAAAATCTAGCCCATCCAAGTCAAAAAGGAAGCAAATCATCACCATTGATTTAGATCTAAGCCTTTAGATCAGATCTAGATTGAATTCCACCATTGTATTAGATCTAGATTGAATTCCACCCTTGGATCAGATCTGGGAGAACTTCAGTCGTTGATTCAGATCTGATCTGATTTAAAAATGAGAAGCTACAATAACAGAAGGGATCGCATTATTTTGGAACAAAGATGCGCGCAAGGAAGCAAAGGATCTTCTTCCTCCTTCGATAGGCGGCCCACCTCCACTTCATCTTATCATCACCATCACCGGAGAGGTCAAGGGATTTTCCTTCCTCAGTCCGGTGATCTCACACTCCTCCAGGCATCCACTTCTCACCTTCCTCACACCCGATGCCAACCTCAACACCACTTCGTCTGACGCCAACCATCACCATCAACCACCTGAAGCTCCATCCATTTTCTTCAATGAGAATTTTGGGATTTTCTATCACTGGAAAGAACCACCCTTACCTCATCTGGAGTCTCATCCATCGTTGTTCTTCTTCTTCCCGATTTCCTTGCCACACATCAAATTATCATTCATTGCAGGGACTACCAAGTTCTTGGGATTTTCCATCTTGGCTGAAACCATAATTCCATTTCTTCACTGCTCAAATCAACCTCAATTCCAATTCTACATCAGAATCCTCTCCGATCAAATTTCCTTCATCCAAGATTCTTCCACAATTGGCCACATCAGCCCATCCATCCATAGCCGGGGATCCGTCTTTATCCAAGATCTGAAGCAAGCTTGGGTTGTAAGCATGATTTTGATCTAGAGATTACCTCCCTTGCAATGTGTAGTTCTTTTTCATGTGATTGAATTTGTAGAAGTTGTTTGTTTGAATCTCTTACATAGCATGTTTGAATTTGAATTCAATTCAGTTTACTAACTAGTGCTCGATTGTTCATCATGTTTCCGTTCTTATTTGATTCATGCTTGATAGTAGATTAAGTTAGTTTAGATCACTTGCTTTCTAATTTCATGAGTTCATTCGAGTTGTTAGTATGGTTTGTTTTGATCTTTCATCAATTGAATATTCTTTAGTTTCCTTGCTTTATTAGTGCAATGTTCTTTCATGAATTCTTCTACGGTTATAGTTTAGCATGTAATTCTTCCTGTTAGTTGCATTACTTCATGTCGTCTATCATTTCCTCCGTGTTCTTAGTTTAGTAAGTTTCCATTTTGATCAATTGCTTTTATGTCCATTCTTTGTTCTTAGCTTTAGCATTTGAAAACCCCAAACCCCATTTCTGAATAAATTGATCCTAGGTTTATTATACATCGGCTACATTTTTTGTGAGATACGATCCGAGTCATTCCCATACTACATTAGTGTAGTGAGGGGTTTCGGTATTTTATTTATACTCGTATCACGATAAATATGAATTTATCAGTCATCAGGAGGACTAGTTGAGAATTGACATGTGTAGCTTACATTTTATGCAATTCTCATACTACACATTCACATTTGATCTATGTCATTAATTACATTGGTATTGTAATTACTATTTGGTCTTGTTACAAATTATATAGAGTAACTATGATCTCTTTAGTCATATACTAATAAAATTAATAGACCAGATTGTTTTACAGTTTATGAATTTTGAGCTCAACTAAGGAATTTTGGTTGTGTATTATATACAGAATTATATGTAGCTCAAGTGAGAGATTGTTGGATTTGATTTATCAATATAATTAGTGGGATTACATGTTTATTTAAAAACATATATACCCGATAATGTCATACGTAACAAACCCAATAAGTGTTGGTGTTGCAGAAGCAAACCTTGTAAATAGAAAATTTCTTTTTCTCTTGCTAACTTGTAAGCAAGGACACACACAATTTAAATAAAATCAAGCAAAAACATAAAGTGTAGGACATCGAGATTTACATGGTTCACAACCCCCAGGTTGCTACGTCCAAGTCCTTATGCATAAGAAACGCTTGTCCACTATCCTAGCAAAGTACGGAGGCAGAGATAACCCCCCTAGGCCTTCTGCTCTTCTGTAAAGTGTGGAAGGCTGAGAATCCTCTTACAACAGTTTAAGTACAAAAGCAAGAGTGAAAATAAAGAACATTTGAATGAGAGCTTTATTTGTGGCTGTGTTTTTCTTTGAACATATCTCCTCGCCTCTTTTAATAAACTCTTCTCAAGCTATTGACGTGACACGTTCGGTTGACCGAAAAGTTTTTTTGATCCATCGAAAATTGACGATGTGGTAGATAGTGTTGGTGCTGGAAGCACCAGCTAATCAAACCTATATTTTAAGAGATGGAAAAGGTTCAAAGTTAAGGTTTGTTGTTATCTAATCAGTCTAACTAAGTGTGCAAGAAGCTCAAGCAGAAAGTACTAAGGGAACTTAAGCAAGATGAAAGTCCTAGTTGAGGCTAGGCAACGAAGTCTTGGTCAGTTGGACTGGGCAAGAAGACCTGATCAAGGAGATTGGGCAATGAAGTATGTAGGATCTAAAGACAGCGCTAGAGGGGAGGTGAATAGCGCTCATGGCTTTTTCACTTTTCATAGAAACTTGAGTACGCAATGTTAAAAAGAAACAAGAAGAAGAACAAGGAAAAACAAAAGTGGCACGTCTGTTTTTACTTGGTTCATTGCCTAGCGACGGCTAGTCCAAGGCCCGCACCCAAATGAGTGCTTTCGATGGGAAATCCACTAAGAGAACGAATATTACAACAGATATTGAATTCATAAACAATAACTAAAAACAAATATACCAACGACTTAGAATAGAAGCTTGAGCATAGTCGTCGGGTCCCCTCGGGATGGACTGTAGGCTAGTGCATGGGGTGTTGCCACCATGAGGTCTAGGGGTCAAATCTTGGCTAGTAGCTAGGTTCTTGCCCTCCCCCCATGCATTGGTCACTGTTCAGGCTAGTAGCCACCCGTGATTTACCTCCTCCGTGTTAGTCTTGGGACGGATTGGTGGGGGTGCTAGGGGCGAGTGTTTCGCCTTTTGCCACCTTGAGACTAGTCATCAGAGTAGTGTTTCGGCGTCGTAGCAATGTTTCAGAGCAGCATGGAAGTTGTTTGAGCGTTGAAGATGGATTCCCAAGGCTGTTGGTTGATGCTGCCTATATAGGTTGATCCATACACTTCTATTTACATTGAGACGCCTCTATCTAAGTCGATCTAATTGGATCCAAGTTTGTCGTGCCTTATCCACTTCCAAGCGCCTCAATCCCTTTGAGGTGCCTTAATTGCTAACGTGGCTTGACCTAATTGCAGCACGACTCTGGCGAGTCTATACCAACCGAGACACCATTTCCCTTTGAGGCGCATGGTTGTTGATGTGTGTCGACCAACCAGAGGCTGCCACCTCTATTGGATCGTGAAAGACGAGAGAGGGGGGGTGAATCTCATTCATTTAAAAATATTTTATTTTCTCTTAAATCAAAGTTGCAGTGGAAATAAATAAACAAAAATGAAAAACACAATTCCTTTTTACTTAGTGCAGAGCCTAGCCAACTCCTACTCCAAGAACTCACGACCCTTCGGATTATATCAATGGGTTAATCCACTATATCTCTTCTCTCTGAAAGCTTTCGGAGAAGAAGCAAATTCATACAAATATGAGGAAGATAATAACAAGACTATTATCTTTCTATAGCAATGCAAGTACAAAATTAAATATACTGACAATATG
>JBBUKS010484795.1:0-16093 GCA_038050645.1 Hedychium gardnerianum
TATGATTCAACCTAGACATTTCTTCGATAAAGTTTCCTTAGCCTACTATCATCCTAACCCATTCCGATACTAGGTTGTCAAAGTTGGTTAATGTTAAATACAACAATTTAAAATAATAAAATAATATGTGTTAACTGAAAAAAAAAATTATGGAATTTATTGAGATTTTTTAGAGATTTTTCTGTATTTAATCAGAGCTAATTGGAGAAGTTTACAGGGATATATAAAATATACTTTTGAGAAACCTGTTTGGAAGACCAATTAAACGGGAGTTGATTGATTGAATTAAAGCTAAGGTTTTAAATAATTAACCTAAGTTGTAAATCATTAAAGCCTAAGTTGAATTCATCAAAACCCTAGGTTAAATGATTAAAGACTAAGTCTAATATATAAATACCTAATCTTAAAACTTTCCTTCATTTCACTCGATTTTGTTTTCTTTTTTTCCCCCGATTCACAATCGATCTCTTCTCCTCCTCTCACCCAAAACCGAGCCGCCCTTTCTTCTCCGCGAGTTGCGGCCACCGCCGACCCTGCCCTGGAGTTCTTTCCTTCTCCGGAGGTTAGTCACCGGCATCCATCGCCGCCGACCACAGCTCAAGGACGGGCAACGATTGGAGAGAAGCATCCCCTCCTCTATCTCTCTTATTCAATCCCTTTTCGCTTCTCTAGAGGATTGGCCGATGACCACCACTATCAGATGTGGATTAGAGGGACCAGACTCCGGGCTCCTTGCATATTCTTCTCTCTTGTCTATTCATGAGAAGAGTCACTTCTCTTTCATTCCGGCCGTCGTCGATCGGAGTTAGGTCAGAATCTTGTCCACAATTTTCCTTTTCTTTCGATCAGCTCGGTTTTTCTTTTGTACCGATCATTCTCTACGCTAGAGCTGCTACTGATTTATTCGGTGCCATCCTCATCTTCCCGGCCACAGATTTGGCTGGATTTGTAGTTGAATGTTGTCCAAGCCATTGTCGAGCACCTCAGGGTGTGCATTCGACCTAGTGGTGCTGATCAAGCTCTGGTTGATCACTCAAGTCTAGAAACAACCACTATGTTTGGCCGGATTGATTTTGATGTTACTGAATTCGGCCACTGTTGGATTAAGTTCTCTACTCCGGCCACTTCAGACCCTTCCGGCAAGCCACCACGGTTTGAGGTAAGGTTTTGGGATTGTAAATGGATTGAGTTGGTTGATAGATGCTAGGGTTTTGATTTTGATTTGTATCAACAGAACCAAGTTTTGTTCAACTGCTGCCACTAGCCCAACTTCGGCCACCCAAGTGCCATTGATCAACTACCAATAGAGAAGAATGGTTTGGCCCTAGCTCTTATCACACCCATCCACCTCTGATCCGGAAGTCACAACTCAATTAGGTAGTAAATTTTGAATTTGATACTGGGTTATGTTGGTTAAATTACCTTAAATTTTTTGCCAGTAGGTATGGAAGGATGGCTGACTTCCTTTTACTCTATCATTGTTTAGGAAGCTATCAGGTTTGATTGATGTTGAGGATGAATTGTGAAAGATTGCCTTTTGATTGTCTATTAGTGGATATTTGATTTTATGGTTTTGTTATAAGAAATTGTCGTTGATAGTAGCATGGGGAGTGACATGCGGGTGATAATTATATATTAGATGATTTATAATTAGTGAAATCAAATTAAGAAGCAGCCAGCTGTAAGGTGTGATCAGACAAGTTATGTGAACTTGAACCTTTAATTAGTGTTATTCAATGTATGGGAATTTTAACATACTAAGTGATAATATAGAACATCAAATGATGTGGTATGTATGAAGCATTTTTTATGTTTGACATGAGTTGGTTGGGTCTTTCATGGATTTAAGGCTCACTATATATAGCAATTATGGAATGAGATTGAGTCATTTCGCGATGTACATTACATCTAAATAAGGATAGTTGGTAATGTTACTTATAATTGTGAAAAATAGATAGCATGAAGAGGTATTCTATCTATGGGATATTAGAACCTAAACAAAGTTGTTATGTTTAGGTTTGATTATTAGGTATTTTCATGTAGTTAAAGGATTGAGAATTAAAATGTGGGTTTGTAAGATTTGTTAACGGGATTAGGGTAACAAATCTCTGAATCTAAAATTATATTCATTTGATCCAAGTAATTAGGTGTTGGAATTTATGTATGATGATACTTAGGAATTTTAGCTCCTTAAATGATTAAATAAGGGGTTAGCTAAACAAGAATGCATAGACGATTAACTCACCTATATTAATTAGTGAGTGTTGATACTTATTTACGTTCTAGCACTAAAGTAGTTTTGTAATGCTACTTATAGACTCTGGATACGAAACGGAGCATCAGTTCTGAGGATATTCATCATAATCTACTCTTGAGGCGAGTACCACTATCCTTGTCTCTTTTAGAACTTTGAACTTAGTGCATGAATATTATAGCTTTGATAGGTAGTCTTGTTACCTTTGATCTATTCATGTTTTCCTGATGTTGATACTTAGACGCTTGCTCTTATGCTAGTCTATTATTATCCATGCAGTCTCATTCTATTGATTATCCATGATTGATAGTGGTACACACGTGTATGGTGTGTGTCGCAGTTTAGTGTATGCGTGTATGATATGCATCATAGGTTGTTACACACGTATATGATGTGTTTTATAAGAATTGAATTCATATGTTTATATATATATATACATATATATATATAGTGTATTGTGTGCATCGTAGGTCGTTACACACGTGTATGGTGTGTTTCATAGGTGCTTACCCTATGTGAGTTTATGACACTGGGTTATGGTATTTACCTTTATGTGATGCTCATTTCATCTGTGTGTGATGCTCATTTTATTTTGCCCTCCATACCATTACATGCTGACGACCATTGTCTCCCTTATGGTCGAGAGAGTCGTCAGTCATATTTCTACCAACTCGGCCACTTGGGTAGTGGTAGTTGGAGTAGAGCAGTTTCTCTTGTCAGGCCGCTCGACCACTTGGATAGTGGTAGCTAGAGCGTCGTACTGACAAAGATCCCTTGTTGCAGCTAGATAGCTACTTTACATTCTGACCACTCGGTCACTCAGAGTAGTGGTAGATGGAGTGCGATCAGTGTCACCGTCCCACCTCCCTCGACCACACAGATGTCGTGGTAGCTGGAGGGGTACACCGGAGTGACCATCTTTGCATCTGATCACTTGGACACTCGGGGTAGTGGTAGCTAGAGTGCAATCAGTGTCACCGTCCCGCTCCCTCGGCCACACTGATATTGTGGTAGTTGGAGGGGTATGCCGGAGTGACCATGCCTTGTATATGCATTTGATGTGTGCTGCATATGCATTTCAATTTTCTGTTGCACTAGCATATGATGATTGTGCATTTGATGGACTTATGTACATATGTTTAGTTGACTCTCCTATGTCTGAGATATTATCCATGGGTTGAAGTTAGGTCTTATACCTAATACATGACTGAGTTAGAATGGTAAACTTGTATCGTTATGTTGTATAGAGAAGTTGGACTATACTTCTGTAGAGTTGTTCTTATGTACGATTCATGATCATATATATAGGATAGAGTACTTCCCGCGAGATTGTATGTTTTCCTTGATTTCCTACTGTTGTTATTATCATGCACTATTTATCTTATACCCGCTGAGTATTCCTTTGTACTCATCACCCCTGTTTCTATTATTGTTTCCTTATTAGCAGGATTATGATTGGGTCGCTTGGAGGATGTTGCCCGCGTCGTCCCTCTCACATCGAGTTTTCGATGTATTCTCATTTTATGATGGTTTGTTTTAGCTTCTGCGTTTGGTTAATACTCATGTATTGTATTAAGTAAATTTGTATCTAGATTTTGGATTTGTTTTTGATCATGTCTTGGTATCATAAGCTGGGTCGGCTCGCAATAGTATGTTTTCAGTTTTCTGGTCATGTAGACCATTTGTACTATTTAGTTCTATCATTTATACTCTATGTGGTTGTGCATACCCGGGTAGAGTATTTTTATCATCTATTACACTGCGTGGATGTGAATACCCAAGTGGGGTATATTTATTTATTAGTTTTGTGATTAAGTACCAAAAAATTTTCAACCCCTACAAGGGAGGTGCTGTCCGTTTTTCGACGGATAAATATACTCCCGGGGCATGACACATTTTCTCCTCCTCCGAAAGTTTTTTGGAAGGAAAAGTTATAGTTGATTTCCTATCCGAAACAATCCACAGGATCGTAGTTCTTAGAGTAGCAGTCGTTGAACAATGAACTAAGTAAATCGACTGAGTCTTTCATAATTTATTTTTCCACTTTGTATCTCTATTTGGTTTTCAAAAGAAAAGAAAGATTTGTAATGTGCGATATCCCCCCCCCATTGCTAAATACAATCCTACACCTATAATATAATGAACCATACCTAAGTATGACTTAGGAAGACATGAGGACCATGCTTTAGTATGATTGAAAGCAGACAGGATGAGAGACCACAGGGAAAGTTTTGTCGACAATCATCAAGAGCTCAGGAACACTCAGTTTGGACTAGCTCAGTGGCTTAGGGGAGGCAGCGTCCGAATGCTATATCAATGCTAGGATATGCTCAAAGAGGCAAGGTATGTATAGAGCTTAGTCGTCAAGTTGCACAGGGCGCTCTAGAGGGTCGAGTTGTCAAAGGGATTTGGATGTCGGGCTATGATCTACGAACTTAGGAGATTGAGTCACTTGGCATACTCAAGTCAGGTGGTGAGAAAAGGGGGTGACTTGAGCTATCAAGCACTAAGGACTTTGGATAGAGGTGCTCAAGCCGCTGAGCATAAGATCACCATGGCAGGAGGTGCTGAGGTCCAGCCAAGCTAGGTGGAGTGCTAGTGCCACATGTGATGGACTAGTTAACATGGAGCCAAGCTACGTAGGCTAATTCTACTAAGTTAGAGGGGATCAATATCTAGGGGTATCGATTTTCATCCAAAACCTAAACTCTAAATATATTTGGACAATCTATTCACATTGATCTTAATACAAACCTCTAAACATGTCCCAACAACCTCCATTCATGTTCATAAGAAACTAGGACCTCATAACATGTCTAAATAATCTCTATTCACATTCATCCAAATCCATGACCTTTCTTGATAAAATTTAATAATTTGCATGTGGATTGTCTAAGTTTTTTTGTTTGTTTACTTAGTCCTTAAGTTAGTTAGTTAGTGTGTATTTCATGATTAAGGAATCAATGGGTTAGTGCATTGAGGAGTTAGTAGGTTAGTGCATGTTTCATAATTAGGAGTTAATGAGTTAGTAATTTTCATGTTGTTTTTTAGTTATGTATTAATCTATTTATCTCCCCTTCTTTCGCTATATTCTCAGCTTCCTACTGTTATTGTGCAAAATTTTTGCATCATGCTATATTCTTTATTATCAGTGGTATTAGATCAAGATTCCAAGGAGAGTTAGTGAAATGATGACTTCCGAAAGTGTTGTATAGTCAGCCATTCCACACTTTGATGGTTACTATGACCATTGGAGCATGCATGCTCATGGAGAACTTCTTAAGGTCCAAGGAATATTGGATGGTTATCATTTATGGAGCATGCTCATGGAGAACTTCTTAGGCGCAAAAGACAGTTTGAAGGGCTGAAATTGAAAGATTTTAAAGCAAAAAAATTCTCTTCCAAGCTATTGATCGCCTAATCTTGGAAATCATTCTTTTCAAGAATACTGCGAAGCATATTTGGGGTTGCATGAAGAAGTACTAAGGTACAATAAGGGCTAAGAGGCGGCAACTTTAAACACTTTGTTTGGAAATTGAAACGCTTTGAATGAAATCAGAAGAATCAGTTTTAGACTACTTTTCAAGAATGATGACAATCGTTAACAAAATGTGGACACAAAAATAGAGGATGTTTCATCATTGAGAAAATTCTTCGATCTATGACATCAAAATTTAATTTTGTTGTCTCTTCTATAGAAGAAACTAATGATGTAAATTTACTTTCAAATTGTGAATTACAAAGCTCTTTGTTGGTTCATGAGAAAAAAAAAATTAACCAACATAAAAAAGAGAACAAGCATTGAAGGCTTTATCAAAAATCACCTATTAAAGATGATCGAGGAAGTAGTAGAGGAGGCAAAAATAACAATGATCAAGAGAACCGACAACAAAATCATCATCAAGAGAGTCATTTTTTAGGAAGAGGCAAAAGACATGGAGGCCATCATTCAACTTAACTTTGCAGAAAAAAAAAAAAAAGAGGTGTCTCTTTTGATGGTATGTCATGAGAAAGAAGAAACTAAACAAAATATGCGATATAGTGGCTGCAACAACCACATGTGTGGAAAGGAGTCGACATTCTTTGACTTGGATGAAACCTTTTGTAGCTTTGTTAAGTTTGGTGATAACTTCACAATTTCTGTTATGGGAAAAAAAAGATAACAATTCAAACAAAAGGAAATTCCAACCATACTATCTCTAATATTCTTTTTGTGCTAGATTTAAAGACTAATTTGCTTAGTGTGGGTCAATTATAAAAAAAAAAGTGAGATTTTTATTAAAGATGGAGTATGTCAGATTCAAGATGTAAAGTTGGGCTTACTTGCTCAAGTTAACATGATGATAAATCGTAAGTTCCAACTTTATCTCTACAATACAACTCATTCGTGCTTCTCAGCAAAATTAAAAGATGAGTCGTGGCTATGACACTATCACTAAGGACATCTAAATTTTGATAGATTGAAAATACTACAACAGAAGAATATATTGTTGGGTCTTCTACAAATTGTAGCTCCTTCTCAAGTTTTCAAACAACACTTAATCAATTCTCACAAGGAAAATCTTGGAGTGCAAAGGTGACATTGGAGCTTGTACATTCTTATGAAGATAAAAATATATATAATTATCTTTATTGATGATTATAGTCATAAGATTTGAGTTTATTTTTTACAAGAAAATTATAAAGCTTTTTAAACCTATAAAGTACTTGTTGAAAAAGAAATTAACAACCCAATAAAAGTTGTTTTATACTTTGCACGTATCATGGTGGAGAATATAACTCACATGAATTTGTAATTTTTTGTGAGAACCGTGGAAGCAGCTTATACACCACAATAGAATAGTGTATGTGAGAAAAAGAACAAAATATTGAATAAAAGTCTTTTGGCAACAAGTATACATGGAGTGGATAAGCTGCTTCCACCCAAAATATTGAATAAAAGTCTTTTGGCATCCATTTATTGTATAGAAGTCTCTGTCTAAAATATAATATCGAAGGAAGCATGGAGTGGAAGAAAACTTATTGTAAATCATTTTTAAATTTTTGGGTGTATTGTCTATGCCCATATTTCAGATGAAAAGAGAAGAAGTTGATAACAAAGGGAAAATTTCATTTTTATTGGTGTTAAGTCAAAAGCCTATAAACTATATAATCCTAGCACTATGAAAATTGTTATCAGTGTAGTAATTGATGAAAAAAATGTTGGTGCAATCGTTCTCGGGTCAAAGGTTGATCGAGTTGACTAAGCTCAGGTTGGCTCGCTTGAGTTTCAATGTTTGACAATATGTGAGAGAGAAATCAAGTAGGTCAAGGGAGAACTGGATACTTGATTTGGGAAAGTCCTAACTGGAGGTTAGGCAAGTGAAAGTCCTAATTAAAGTTAGGCAAGGGAAGCCCTAACTGAGGTTACGCAAGGGAAAGTCCTAACTGAGGTAAGGCAAGGAAAAGTCCAACAGAAAGGTTGGCAAGGGTAAAGTCTAAGTGGGTCAGGGAGGACCAGAAACTTGGTGGTCGGAAGTCCTAATTGAGGTTAGGTAAGGAAAAGTCCTAACTGAGATTAGGCAAGAGGAAGTCCAAGTGGGTCAAAGAGGATCAGACACTTTGCATGAGTGAGAAAGTCTCAATAGGTTAAAATTGACCATATATTGGGCAACGGGAAGTCCCAACAGGTCACAAATGACTAGATGTTGGGCAGAGGAAGTCCAAGTAGGTTGAGGTCAACCAGATACTAGGCAAGACCCAAATTGAGGCCTAAAAAGGCTGAATTTAGGGTTATCAATCGATTGGTGTCAATAGATTGGTAAACCCTAAACCTAGAATCTGAGTTTTAGGGTTGGGCAATCAATTGGTGGCCATTTGATTAGCATCGCCTTCCTATCGATTGGAAGAAGTTTTCTGGCAAACAAAAGCTTGGGGAATCGATTGGGGCAATTGATTCAGCCCAAAATCGCAAGAGAACAGAAGGAGCCAGAATCGATTAGGGCAATCAATTTCGGCATCACCAATCGATTGCATGGTTTTCGCGAGGAACAGAAAGGTCGGGAATCGAATGGGGCAATCAATTAGGGACTAAAGCAATCGATTAGAGACATTTTTCGCGAGAATAAAAGGCTTTGGAATCGATTGGGGTAATCTATTAGAAGCTAGTAATCGATTGGTATGCCTCACTAATTGATTGGTCGAGCGGAAAAAAATTATTCTGTAGGTATTTGAACGGTCATCTAATGTGGCAATCGATTAGGGGTAAGCCTAATCGATTAGGAGACATTTTTCAGTCTAGGAGAAACCCTAGAAAATGGGATTCATGAAGCATTTGAACATGCCGGTTCTTGGTGATTCTGGAGCAAAGTGTTGTTGCATTTCCGAATCAATAAGAGGCATTTCTAAGTAACAAGAGATCAACCAAACTGTTCATTATATTTATCTTACTTCTTGTAATCTTGTTGTATTCTTGTGCTCAAGTTTGTATGAGGTTTCTTTGCCTCCGAAAAGTTTCTGAGAATGAGGCATTCATAGTGGAGCTGTGAGTGTGCTAGTGAGGACCCTTGGATTAGTCACCTCAAGGAGGTGGATACCAAGTAAAATCCAAGCGTTAATATTGTGGAGTCTTTCCTTTGAGTTTTTCGTTGTCATTCAAGTTCAAAGAAACGAAGCGAGCTATTTACCCCACCCCACCCCCCTCTAGCTCATACTTGTCCTAAGAAGTGGTAGCAGATTGAGACCGCTCTCCATCGAACTAACTGTCGGAAGAAGCAAGAGCTAAAGGAAGAAGAAAGAGTGAGCCTTAAATTTCAACAAGTCAAGAGACTTATCATCAAAGGAGCTCAACTTCAAAATGGAACCCCGAGATGGATTTGAATACTATATCCGGGCACCTCCACCCTTCAGATTTGGAAGCTTCAACCTTTGGAAATCAAGGGTTGAAAATTTCTTCATGATGGACATAGAGCAATGGTTTGCTCTAATGGAAGAATTTCAAACTCCAATGGATAACAAAGGAAAGCTCCTCAAGAAGAAGAAGTGGACCAAAGAGCAAGTGAAGAGATCGGAGGCTAATGATAAGGTAACCAAAATTTTGGTAAATTTATTGCCTAACAATACTTTGTGTAAGATAGGTGAATACAAAGATACCAACAAATTATGGAGCAAATTGGTCAAGCTTTATGAGCATCCTTTCTCAATGCCAAGCCAAGACAAATTAAAAGAGGGAGACTCTTTGAATCAAGAACTTGAGGATCCGGAGGTTGAGAGATGCTCAACATCCGAGGATGAAGATGAAGAAGCATCCACCTCAAGGATTGAAAGGGAGAGCTTATCGACACTGGAGCAAGGGGAACCCTCAATTTCCGAAGCTAATGTGGAAGAAGAAGAATGTGCCACCTCCATGAGTGAAGGTATAACAAGCTCAATTCTGAAAAATAAAAATCATATTATATGCTTTGAGTGTAGGAAGAAAGAACACTATAAGAGCAAGTGTCCTAAATTGGTCAAAAAGAAGCTCCAAGTGGAACCCAAGGTGTAGGAGAAGCTAAGGGAGGCCAATGTCTTGATTCGCAAGGGAAAGGAGCACATTGTGTGCTTCACATGCAATCAAAAGGGATATTATCAAAATCAATGTCCAAAGAGGAGGCTCAACAAGGGAGGAAGCTCAAATCAAGGGGGAACTTCCAAAAGAAAAATTAAAGTACCATGAGTTAATGGTATTTCTTTATTTCATGATAACAAGTATGCTAGAGATAAATGTTATCATTTTAGTACTATTTATCATGAAAATAGAAAGCATTAAGATTCTAAGGAAAATTATAAGTCATTTCATGCTAGAACAACCCAATCTAAGGATGGGAACAATTTCGGTAAAAATCCTAAGAAGACTAGACATATGCCTAGGAAGAAGAAAATCTAAGGAAATCATGAAAAGTCAAGGATAAATGCCTTAGAGGTTGAAAACCAAGTCTTGAGGTCAAGACTTGATAAATTAGAGAAAACCCTTCAGAAAATGACAAGTAATGTTAAAGGGTCCAAGAAGAATAATCTAGGGTTAAATAGGCAAGAACCATCCAAGGAAAAGAAAGGTTTTGGGTATAAACCTAAAGCCAAGGAGAATATGTCATCATACCATAGAGTTTCATATAACTATGGAACTAACCTTAGGTCTAGGAGTCAAGTTAAGATTACAAGAAAAGTTATCCCTAGAGTTGATCTTGAGGAGACTAGTATGACTAAGGCTTCTAAGAAGTCTAGAAAAGTCATTAAGAAAGTATCTAAGGAAGTTATCCCTAGTAAGTATCTATTAGACCCAAGGAGCACCAATAGGCTTTGGGTTCCTAAGAGTGTGTTCTCTACACCCTCGATAGGCATATGGTATGCCGACCCTAATTGGATGGATAGTTAACCCAACTATGAAGAAGTTAGCATTTTAGGGCATTTTCAAGATATTCTGATATCTTGAAAATGATAAGTTAATTTTTACTCTTGAAGAGTAAAGTGTGTCAACTGATATTTGAGGTATTGAGATTAATCAAATTGGCACAAATAGGATAGAAGTCAAGAGTGTGTCAAACTTGGGTTCTTGGCACATTCATGGGAAATAGAGAAATAGGGTCATCTATGTCAAATTGGATATTTGGCATACTAATTAGTTGATGAAACTTAGATGGAAAATCTAGGTATTTTCTTTGTGACAAATTGTCATGTTTTGTGTGCCTTATCTCATTCCATGACATCATATTATATATTACCATGATATTTTGATACATGCCATGTTACACATGCATCAATAGGTTATGATAGTCTTCTTTTTGAAAATATGCTTTTGATGTATATCATACTCATTATCATGCATAAATGTTAAATTTCTTAAAATAAAGGACAATGGCATTAGTTGATATTCTAGGTAGGATGATCAAAGTCAAAATGCCTAGTTAGATATGTATGATTCCTTAGTTTAGGGAAAACTAATTTTTACATCTCACAAGACCATAGAGTTGACTTGTATGTGTTTTGAGACACATTAGATACAAGTGAGATGTTAGGAGGATGAACAAAACTCAAGATGTTGATTTAATGCATCTAATTGAGTTTTAATTTCATCAAAACAAATGCATATTGAGAAGTTCAATCATGGAAAAAGCTAATATACAAGTCATGTGCATATAGCCTATAGATCATGGTTGAAAATTAGTTTTGAAAATCATTTCAAAAATATTTTGGAAAACCTTGGTGAAATATATTTGTTGATAGGAATATCATTGATTAGTTAAATACAAAATTAGAGTGAAACATTGAAGTTTTTAATGGTTTCTAATTTTATATCATTCTTTGAAAATAAGATGTATTTTGATACGTATTCTCTGGTGTTGAGAATAACTTTCATTAGAGTATTGTTTGTTGGTTTAATCATCCTCGAGTCAAGGTTGACCAAGCTTGGATCGAGTTTGAGTTTCAATGTTTGATCAATATGTTAGTAAAAAGTCAAGTAGGTCAAGGTTGATCAGATACTTGACAATGTCAGAAGTCTAACGGAAAGTTAGAAAAGGAAAGTTCAAGTGGGTTAGAAATGACTATACATTCGGTGATCGAAAAGTCCAAACTGGAGGTTAGGCAAAGAAAAGTCTTAACTGGAGGTTAGGCAGGTGAAAAGTCTATCGAGTGACTAGTCCTAACTAGAGGTTAGGCAAAAAAAAATCCTAACTGAAGGTTAGGCAGGTGAGAAGTCTACCGAGTGATTGACCTAACTGGAAGTTAAGAAAAGAAAAGTCCAAGTTGGTCAAAGGGTGACTAGACACTTGGTGAAGAAGCTCTGGCAGGTCAAGGTTGATCGGAGGCCTAACAATGAGAAGTCCCAACATGTCACGGATGACTAGATGTTTGGCAGAGGAAGTCTTGGTAAGTTGAGGTCAACCAGATAAGACCTAAATTCAGGCCTGAAAAGGTTACCAATCGATTGACAGGGAGTGCCAATTGATTGGTAAACCTGAAATTCGAGTTTAGGGTTGGGCAATCGATTGATCCAATATATTCAGCCTAAGTCAATCGATTGTAGCAATTGATTAGCCAAAGTTCGCGAGGGAATAGAAGACTTCTGAATCAATTGCCTAATCAATTCAGCCTAAGCCAACCAATTGGGCAGTTTTCTCAAGTGAACAGAAGGTCTTTGAATCGATTGGGGCAATCGATTGGTGGTTATCCAATCGATTGGAAATTGATTGACTGCGTTTTCTCGAGTGAACAGAATACCTTGGAATCGATTGGGGTAATCGATTCGAGGCTGAGCCAATCTATTGGGCAGTTTTCTCAAGCAAACAGAAAAGTTCGGAATCGATTAGGTCAATCGATTGGGCTATTTTCTCGAGTGAACAGAAAGTTTTTGAATCGATTGACTCAATCGATTGGAAGCTGGCAATCAATCAATTAGTGGTTGATGTGGCTCACCAATCGATTAGTCAGGTGAAAAAAAACCCTTATGTATGTTTGAAAGGTCAGATCTGATGTGACAATCGATTGAGGATAAGGCCAATTGATTGGATGGCAGAAATCAGCTCGAACAATAGTGCTATAAAGCGGATTGGGCTTAGAGAAAAAGGTGTCAATTCTTGAGGTTTTAGAGAGAAGTGTTGCTGCATTTTTCAATTATCAAGAGGCTAATCAAATTATGAAAAAAGCAAGCAAAGAAAAGTTCCTATTTGTAAAGTCGGTTTCGATTTCTTTTATGGACAAAATTCTTGAGAAATTCACCAAGGGTGATGTTGCGTTGGCACAAACGCCGATAGATTTGAGTTAACATCCATTGAAGAATCAAGGAGAAAGTATCTCTCATATGGAGTATTTTCGAGTGATTGGAAATCTAATGTACTTAATGAGTTATACACGAATAGACTTACCTTACGTAGCAAGTAAACTGAGTAGATACATGAGTAATCTTAGTGTTGAGCTCTAGAAAGGGATAACAAGAGTACTAGGATACTTTAGGTATACTCGTGATTATGGACTGCACTATATGAAGTATCCTGCTATGATCAAAGGATACAATGATACGAATTGAATATCTGACTTAAAAGACTCGAAATCTATGAGTGTATATTTATTCACTTTGGTAGGTACAATCATTTCATGAAAAACTTTTAAACAAACCAAATATCATATCCATGATGAAATCTGAGTTTGTAGCTCTTGACAAATGTGGTGAAGAGGTTGAATGATTATAACAATTCTTAGAAGATGTTCCTAGAAGGTCAAAACCTGTGCCGATAATTTTCATACATTGTGATAGTCAATTGACAATTGGTCGAGCATAGAGCCATTTGTATAATGATAAGTCTAGACATATATGTCGTAGACACAATACCATTAGACAACTACTCTCAATGGGAGTTATCACTGTTGACTATATAAAGTCAAAGGATAATCTAGCAAATTAGTTAACCAAAGAGTTAAACAGAGAGTTATTTGTGAGCTCATCGTGAGGAATAGGCTTGATGCCAGTGGAAAAAGTTGGTGCAAAGGAAACTCAACTATGCAGACTAAAGATCACAAAAATTAGGTTCAATGGGACACACTAACTGCATCGACTAAGTAGATCACTGTGGGAAACTGCCCAATGGACTAGTGAAAGAATGGAGGTTAAACATACGACTTTTAATGATCTAGTGGAGTAATGTAGATTATTCTGGAGAGACCACATATGTGAGAAAGAAGTGAAACCGCTTCGAAGAGAATTGAAAGGCACAAGTGTCTGGTCAACTGCGACTCACTTGGAATTTTTCATTGTCAAGTATCTAGTTAACCATGACTTACTTGACTTTCGCTCAAACATCTACATCCATATTAATTTTGGTCAACCAAACTCAAGGTCAATTGCACCAATAATCTCCCTCTCTAACAAAATCTCCTTCAATTTGCCATCTCATTCGCGTTAACAAACATATTGATCAAATATTGAAACTCAACTCGAGCTTAGTCATCCTGGACTAAAGGTCGATTGCTCCAACAAATATAAATAGAATATTAACAATGCATAAGAAATGTTTTACAATAATTAATCTTTGTTTTGATCGTGGTTGGTTGCTTTGGATTGTCTCTTGAATGTTACGAATGTAACAACACTTCCCCTTTAAAGTCTCCAAGAACCGACGTCGAAATTCTCCATGAAACCCTTCCTTTATAACCTTCAGGTCGGGGCTACTTCCGCCTAACAACCGACTGTTAGAATCCATCAGTCGATTGCTTCGCTGAATTCAAACATTGCATTTGCGGAACAACTCTTTTCAACTTAGCTTTGACCACAACAATCGACTGTTACTGTTCATCAATCGATTGGTACACAATCAATAGAGTGTCACAGTCGAGTTCAAAACATTCTATTTGCTCGAACAGTGACAATAGTCGACTAATCATCTTCATCAATCGAGTTTCCAACTCGACCCAGAAATCTTTTGTTTGTTGTAATAGTACCATCAGTCAAGTCCCTCACTCGACGGATGTCTATCAGTTTTTATCAATCGATTGATCAACCATAGACCCCCTTAAACTTTGAATTCAGGATTTAGAGGTTTATCAGTCAATTGCTATTACCTAACAGTCGAGTGATACCTCGGTTTTAGCTTTACGAAAACTAAATTTTCACTTTGCTTAGTATTCGGTTGATCTCAATTATGTTTATCATGATTTTCTTTGTCTAACATCCGATCAATCTTGACTTGCCGAAACTTCCTCTACCTAGCATTCGATCAAACATGACATGTCGGAACTTTATAGTTGTTTAACATCCGATCAATTTTGACCTGATTAATTGTTCGCTCACACTACAAAAATTCCAGCGATTAGCGACGGACATTTCCGTCGCTAATCGGTCGCTAATTACAATTAGCGACCGATTAGTGACGGATAAATTCCATCCCTAACCGGTCGTAAATAAAAAATAGCGACGAAAAATAACATCCGTCGCTAAATGTATTTTTTTTAATTTAGTTTTTCTTTAAAATATTAGCGACGGAATATATATTCCGTCGTTATTTTTCATTGATTAGCGACGGAATTATATATTCCGTCACTAATTGTTTTATTTAATTATAAATTTTATTAATAAAATTAGCGACGGAATATATAATTCCGTCGCTA
The DNA here is from genome assembly GCA_038050645.1 of Hedychium gardnerianum. Taxonomy (NCBI): domain Eukaryota; kingdom Viridiplantae; phylum Streptophyta; class Magnoliopsida; order Zingiberales; family Zingiberaceae; genus Hedychium; species Hedychium gardnerianum. The sequence goes on from JBBUKS010484795.1 coordinate 15,371, forward strand.
ATCACTAAAAAATAGCAACGGAATATATATTCCGTCGCTAATATTTTTTAAAAAAATAAAAAATATATATAAACTTAGCGACGGAAATATAATTTTCCGTCGCTAAATATCAAAATTTAGCGATGAATAATTAAATTCCGTCGCTAATTTTTTTTAAAAAAATAAAAATATATCGAAACTTAGCGACAGAAATTTAATTTTCCGTCACTAAGTTTCGATATTTAGCGACGAAAAATTAAATTTCCGTAGCTAATTGCTGGAATTTTTGACAGATTAGGTTTGTTATTTGTATCTGCCCTGTTTACATGTTTACGACTAACTATAAAATCATCACAAGCGATGGTTATCCAATAGAATCAATACAAGAACATTCAAATACATCCATCCACAATATTTATACACACAAACACAATAAAATACATCCAAACACAATCAAATCAAAACATAGTAGTATTTACTAACATATAAAAACATAGTACATAGAATACATAAAAATACATCCAAACATAGTACATGTCACATACAAGACATCTACGACAAGAAAGATAATAAATATGATCTTCAATCCTGCATAAAAGAAGATATTATAAGTTACGAATAAAACAGTTATTTTTGAAGCTAAACTATAAAATGTATAACTATAAAACCAAAAGTTACATTAACTATTAACACATACTGTAGTGATAAGATAAATACATACCTGAGTTTCAAAATTCTGGATAT